>SSNR01000130.1:950616-982053 GCA_006937965.1 Callopanchax toddi
GGGGGGGGGGGGGGGGGGGGGGGGGGGGGGGGGCATCCTCCCTGCTCAGTCCCTTTAGAGCAGTGGTTCTCAAACTTTTTTACCCGAGTACCACCTAAAACCTATGTAGGATCTTCAAGTACCACCATGATGTTGGACCTGTAAATAATGCACAATTTGACTGTTTTTAACTGGAAACAGAGGTCTCGCTAGATATTTTCATAATTTGACTGACAGGGTACAAAATCCATTTTTATCTGTCACTTATTAATAAAAAAATATGATAATGACATTTTCAACATTATTTATTTTTCATTCATTTTAACAACATTGTAATGGTCTTTCACACAAAAAGTCAGTTTTTCCAAATCTCTGAGTTTTATTTACTAACAGGAAGACTGTCAGCTGTCGCGTGTTACAAAAAAACAAACATCAAGTAGTTTTCTGGGTCTGCACTCTCACTCCTCCAGCTGTCACGCACCCCACGCTGCCTCGTTACCACGGCAACCCGTAGATCAGCTGTTTTCAAACAAATCAGGAAACTCAATGTGGTTCATTTTGGTCAGAAAGGCGGAATAAAATAAATGTAATTGATGTATTGATCAGCTTGAAGGATCAGGTCCGAACCCAAGTGCGTTATGTGCGCAGCTCTAGTCCCGCTGCGCTCCACGGTAGAGGAGCACTCACCGGGCGCGCGCCGCGGACCGATGGAAGCGCACCACCTCAGTGACAATCCCCCCCACCCCCCGCTCAAACACCGACCTGCTGCACGCCCCCCAATGTGTGTAAAACGCCCCCTCTTCCCTCTCCCACTGGCGCCGGGCCTTTGCGTAATGACTGAAAGAACGAGATCGCGGATACAAGCGGCTGAAATGAGTTTCCTCCGCAGGATGGCCGGGATTATTAGAGATATGATGAGTTCGGACATTTGGAGTTTGGAGACTCGGAGTAGAACCGCTGATCTAGAACCAGTTGAGGCGGTTTGGACAAGTTGGGTGGTGGAGAATGAGGCTGGGGAGTCAGGGGTCTGGGCTCCCGGCCCGCTACCCGGACCCAGATAAGCGGAAAAAGGCGAGGCGAGATCCCGTCATTACACACAGCTGCTGCTCGCTGGGATTTTAATCCGCTCTGCGTGGTCAGAAGGCCTAAAAATACTTTAATAGTGGTGAAAATATACCCAAATTAGGCCACCTCCCATTACAAACGCTTAATTAAAAAATTTTTTTCACTATTTTAGTCACCAATATTTCATTAAAAACAAAAGGGTTGGATCCTCCGCGTACCACCAGGGGGCGCTCGCGTACCACCAGTGGTACGCGTACCACAGTTTGAGAATGACTGCTTTAGAGCAACACTACGGTCTCTGGAGAAAAATTCAAAAATTCTGTCAGGAAATGTTGAACCAGCAAGTATCCTCCGCCACCTTTTATAAATAAATGGAAAATTTACAGAGGTGTACAAGTTTAAAGCATAACATTAGCAAAAAATCACTTAAAAAAAAAAGTTTTGAGCAACAATCTGGTCCAGTTGTGGTTTGCTTGTCAGTCTACTCAGAACTAATCTCTCTTTCTCCAAACTGAGTCTGATCTAAAAGGTGAACTGTTCCTTCGAAAGATGTGAACTATGCCTTTAAATTGACTGTTATTTTCACCTAAAAACCAAAAGGCAAGTACAGCTTTTGTTATCCAATCAGCAAATAGAAACTGTGATTGTTTCATCTTCTTAAACCACAAATTGGGGGCTCGTCCGGGATCCTTCCCTAGCAAAATCCTGCCAATTATTTTTTAGTGTTGGTGGGGGTTTTGCACCTTTTTGCAGCTCTAGGTGATGATGTCAATTCATCTGATTGGCTGTCAGTCATTTACAGTTGATCCAATCAGGATCGCTCACTCTCACATCAGTCCAGCTCTGTCCACAGGCTGGTTTGTCAGTTAAAATCTTTCTTCTCTATAAAACCAGGAACAACAAGCCTCCTTGCTTACATCAGTGAACTTTTAACTTCTACTTCTCCTTCTAGATCCCCGCGGTCCTCCGATCAAGGCCTGGTAGCTTTTTCTCGCTCTTGACTGAAAACCTGAGGGGATTGTCCGCTGGTTGTCCTGGGTCCCAGACCGAGGAGCGGCCCTCCTCCGGGAGCGAAGACAGCGAAGCTCTTGTGTGCTTTAAATAGCCACCTCAGGATTTTCTTCCTTTATTTAAATGTCCCTAACTTTCTTCACAAAATGCAAATAGCATGCACAACTTCTCAGAAAGGACTCGTGCGTAAAAATCGTTAGATGCTGCTAGAAAATAAGCCAGCATTGTGTAACGCTCCTCTGTTGTCAGAGTGATAAATGAACCTAGAAGACGATATGTCTCAAATACCCAGATGACAACACAGATATAAGTGTCTACTTACACCATCTGAGCCATGAGACATCCGCTGGGGGAGGATGATGGGAGAAACGCTTCATCCCATCCTGTTCTGGAATACACTTTGTCATCAAACGACAGCAGTCAAACCATAAAATACACCTTACAACATTTTCTGTTTCAAGAGCTGGTCTTGATCCAAACCTAAAGGTGCTGGATGAGCTTTAACTCCTGCACCACAAAAATATAATAAATGTATTCCCACTAGCTAAACTTGTTCTGCTGTTTCTACCAACTCTAAATTTGAAATAAATCAGTGAAATTACAAGTTTTAAAGGAGATGAAAACAGACCTCTCTGCTGATGAGCGATTAACACCAGTGTCCCTGTTATTTGACACTGTTAGTTTAGGCATTGATTTGGTGTGTGAAGTATGCAACTGCAAAATAATTAAGCGTTTGTGGGTGCAGGAAACCACAAAAGGGAAAAATCAATAGTGAGAAATAAGAAATAGAGGAATAGTTTCATGTGCTGCGAGTGTCTTTAAGTAAAGGAAGCAGATGTTCCAGCTGAATAATTAAAAGTATCTGTTAGCGTGAGTAAAGGTGATCCATAGCCTGACCTGAAATCATTTGTATCACAGCACCGTGCTCGCAAATCTCTCTGACTGTGAATAGGAGTGTAATTATCTAGGAGGAGATCAGCCACTGCAGATGTCATTTTACAGATATAATTAGTGCATCTAAAGTATTACTTCTGCATTATAATACATATTTTTATATTTTAAGCACTGTTTCCTGTTGCAGGATGGTTAACCTTGTACCTTGCAATAATCTGCAAATTAGCAAATTAAAGAATATGTTACAGGGTTTGTCAGAGATCTGCAGATATACCTCCTTTTCACTATATAACCTCAGCAACACCTAAAAGACTTAAACAGCTGATAAATGGCTAAAAAATGATCAAGAACAGAAACAAACAGAGGACTCTGAGTTCTGATAAAGGTGGTTTCACTCCGTTCCGTCAGTCTGAATCAGCTCATAATTGTGTTTATTCGTAGCTTTTTCCTGTTTCTTTTCACACATAAACCTGCAAATGAAACCTGCACCACTGCAAACCACATGAGAACAGCGGGGCTGTCAGAAGAAAATACAGGAAGGAGGTGTGTTCACGGTCGAACCCCCTCTCCCCGAGCTGCTTGTGGACAATTTCAACTTGTTTGTTTGTGCTTTTATGAGTCAAAGACGAATAAATATAGTCATCTGCTCAATTAACGCATCCTGTTTTCAGTAGATGTTTGTGGGACCTTCCACATCCCAGATTTCCGAGTACCGGGAAAAGTCTTAACATTTCTTGCTGACATGCTACTTACAGACCCGCCCTCCTCTGCTTCTGATTGGCTCAGATCCTGAATATCTCACCCAATAGCGCTGTATCACAAATAATTTATCCAACCGTCTGTGTCTTCATGCAAAATATGGACAAAAAGCCATGCCAAATCTACGCCTACATGCCTAAATGCATTGAGTTTCCACCATGTGTTTGGCTGACTTGTAATCTGCGTTGACAAGCAGTTGGACAAGTGTACCCAATAAAGTGGCCAGTGAGTGTATTTTCTACATTTTTTGACATAACATTTGAAGTGGGTTTCTGTTGAAGCGCCCTGCAGCATAAGAAGTGGAATGCAGCCCTCGATAAAACAGCTGAGATTTCCTTAATGTCAAAAATATATAAAATAAGTCTAATAATATCTGATCTGTCATGGATAGCTCTTTGAACAGCTTCAGTTTGAGGAAACAGAGATTTAGTCTGAGCAGGTAGATGAGCTAACAGCTAGCCATAGCATAATGTGGGAGAAATGATATCAAATATTGACTTGAACCATGAGGGCTAAAGCTAGCTAGCTTCTCCACCCCACTAAACGTTACAAATAACCATAGAATTATATGTAAATAATAGGGATGTAACAATACCAGACTGAACGGTACACCATTCACGGTCCGGTACGTCTTAGGTCCGTGGTCCAAAGACGTACATTATTAGCTTCAGTTCAGTAGCTACTGGTTTCATTCTGTGTGTTCTCTCAGACCGCTCACACAGCAGACCCCCTCCCTTACCCGCGAGTAACCAATCACAGGTTGACCCGCCCCACTGAGTTGAAAGTTTTAGCAAAACAAGCGCTACAGAGAGGCAGACAGGCGGCGAGAGGCAAACGCAAAACGCGCAGTTGAATGTAAAGACGAGGGAGAGAAAACGGTGGAAAAATATGAGACGGTCTGCAAGCATTGTTTGACCCATCTCCCACACGTAGCAGGAAACACTTCAAACAAGGCCACGCCCCTCCGACACCACCGCCCCAGTGTAGCTGTCTGGAAGCAGACCATTGGAGCAGCTAACGCCAGGATAAAAACAGCAGTCTGTCGCTTTCAACAAAGCATCCACTCAGAAAAGCACAAGAAAATGAGCCACGCTGTTGGCGTGTTTATTTGTATTAAAGAGGCACTTTAGACAGTTTATAAGCGATTTTTATATGAGCGCTTTTATTTTGAAGTCTGGCCGGAACAGCACAAAAACGTCCGGCCAGACTTCAAAATAAAAGCGTGCATATAAAAATCTCTTACACTATTTTACATTTAACAGTACATTGAAAAGGCACTTTAAAAGTGACATTTCTGTTTGTCTCTGAACAAATTATGATACACTAAACTACAAGTAACATATCTGAAAACTTATTTTATTGTGTGAATAAAATAAGTTTTGGAAATTTTAGATTTTCTTAAGTTTTTCTATGATTCAAAGTGGACCGAAATCGTGACCCAAATACCGAGGTACGGACCGGACCGTGGGCAAAGTGGACCGTTGCATCCCTAGTAAATAACTATGCTGCTAATGGGTTCATTTACGTTGTTTATTTTCGATCAACAATGCACCCGGTTCCTTATGAGCAAATAAAGAAACTGAAACTGAAATTGCTTCCTCAGGATGTGGAACTGCATGAATACGATTTGTTACAATCTGCTGGATCTCCTTGGACCCTGCAGGTCATGATCTGTGCCCCTTTGAGTTCAGTTAGTTTATCCTTCAGCTGCACACCTGCTCCTCATTCAGTTAACCAACCCACCTGCTCCTCATTTAGTTAACCAACCCACCTACAATCACCTGACTGTATGCACCGCTCTCCGTCAGATCATCAGCCTCCCTGTTAGCCATCCTGTCATCTTCCTGGGTTTTTTCCTCTCAGAGCTTCTTAGGTTTTCTGAGTTTTTTTGTTGTTGTTTTTTTTTAGTTTTTGCTTTCTTTATTGAAGTATTTTGAATTCATCTTCCTTCTGCCTTATTTTGGATCCCCAAACGTGACACAGCACCTTCTAAACACTGGTTTATTGCACTACAATATTCTATTCTGTTCAACTTTGACCTGTTTTATTATCTAAGGAGGCTCGAATTTAATTTACCGGTAATGAATTAATTACGTTTAAAAAATTATTTTGAACTAAATGTTCAAAACCAGCGTTTTTATTATGTCTGTGACGTCTTCCATCCATCCATTTTCTGTAGCCGCTTAGTCCTCCACAGAGGGTCGCGGGGGGAGCTGGTGCCTATCTCCAGCGGTCAAGGGGCGAGAGGCGGGGGACACCCTGGACGGGTCGCCAGTCCATCGCAGGGCTCTGTGACGTCTTATTAGTCTGAAAAAGCTGTAGAAAATAAAAAACTCATAAGAAAAAAAAGCTCCAGTCTCAAGAGGATATAAGGCAACTAATACACAATTAGGATTTAGGTTTTAAAATTCACAAAAGGTAAAAATACTAACAAGTCCACAGAGGTGTATGGCTTAAATCAGGAAATGCAGCTTGTTTTTGTTAAACCAACCCTCTATTTCAGGAATAGATCAAGATCTGAGAGCCCAAAACCATTTTAAAGTATTCTAAGATTAAGAGTGTAATTAACAAATGGACAATACAATGGGTACAAAATACATTTTTACTGTAAAGTTAACCCCAACCAGTTTTTCTACTAAGAGCAACCATCTGAATTCAGGTGATCTAAAAAGGTCTGAGCTCCTTTGCTGCTCCTACATGGACCTCATCAGAACCAGCAAGAGCGATCTTGTTTTGAGCGCAAACTCTATTAAACGCGTTGAATGGACTGCCAGTCAAGTCTGCGTCCGGGCTGTGACGGCTCCATTCCTCTGAGCGCAAGACGAGAAAGAGAAGGACGAGGTGGAGGGAGATAAAGACGTGAAAACGGTCAGAAAGACACCGACACAAAGAGGTGGGCATGTATAAAAAGATTGAGACTCGGGGCGAAAGAGGCTGACAAATTAGAGCTGTGAAAAAAGAAAATGCGACAGAAAATCTATAGACTCAGAGCTTAGATTGTGTGTGGCCTTTGTCGAAAGGGGTGTCGTACATAAAAGATAGGAAACCCTTTTTATCTCGCCGCAATGAGGAAGGAGGTCTAAAGATTACGCTCGTTTCCAGCGAGCCGGAGCTTTTGGCTCGCACCGTACTTAAGAGTGGATGTGCTTTAACGTGGTAACAGCATGAGATGAATGCAGATTGGAAAATTACTGTGACTGAGAGTCTTCAATAAAAATAAAAAAAAGATTTAAGAGACGAGCCAGGATCCGGCTGAGTGGGAGGATCCTTCTGCAAAAAGTACAAAAACAAACAATTTACACCAATTTCTGCAAAACCAACAGGAAATCTTCCCAGTACAACCTCAGCGGTGGAAATGGACGTTTGCTCATGAAGCCAACGTCATCTTTAACCTGTTTATCAACCGTTTCTAAATGCATCACACATAACTTCGGGAGTTACGGCGATTGCACAATCATCGTTTCGCAATCAGGTAGAAACACGGCACACATGCAGAGATGCCACTTCTGCATTCACGTCGCAGCTTCTAAGACGTAAATTATTCATTATGTCTCCTCAGCGGTGGAAATGTCACAGGAATGTGGCACCAGACAGACAAACACAACGCCCCAGATAGCCTATGGCCACTGTGTGTCTGGGTCTGAATCATGTGTGCTTCTTCTTCTTCTTCTACTAAAAAGAAAACATGCAAATGGATGCATTACATTTAGTGTAAAATGTAGCATGTCTGTTTCAAACAGCCATGTGACAGGATCTGCAGTACATGCTTCCACATTGTGGAGATTAATTATCTCTGTCTCTTTGTGGCTCGGATTATGAATGATCTCACTCTATATGTTCACTACACTGAATTACAAGCCTGTAATTTTGCTCTATTTACCCTGTTCAATTAAAGTACATGTCGGCAAAGTAATTAGGGCTCCATCAACAGTAAACACCCACGAGCCGTATGAACAAGCTCGGCTGAACCAGACAACAGCGCATGGAGGGGGGGGTCAGTTATCTATCGGATGATTGAGTCATCGTTTTTGTGACAGCAGCTAGTGGGTGCAGTGGACTAATATAGCAAAATGGACCTCAACCGTCGCCACAAACAGTGAGTCACCAGTGATGCGGTACGAATCTGTGTGCTTGTGTTTGTGTGTGTCTGTGTGGGCATCTGTGCAAAAGGTGTTTGGTGAAAACACCATCTGATCTGACAGCGAGTTCGTAAAGTTTATATACGATGATTTTTCCCATCTCTCCCTGCTTGAACACAGCTGATTCCTCTGAATGAGTGATGAACCGCTCCAGTAGAAAGCAGTGAAGGCTGAGGAGACATTTCAACAGGTAGATTTAGGGCTTTCTGAGCAGAAACAATGCTAACGTTTTTATGGCAGTGACTTAAAACGGACACTAGGGGGTGCTAAAAACAAGCAAAACTGCACAGTATCCTTTTTTTAAAAATCTGATTTACACTGTGGAAACTGAAGTCAGCTAAAAACAGAAATGCATCAGGTCACGTTCATCCTCGGGAAAGTTGCGAGGTCAAAACTTGTGCTGATCATAAAGAGTCTTAGCCTGGTAAACTAGACCTTCAGTTCTGCTCTGCAGACTTTGGTCATGCCACGC
Organism: Callopanchax toddi; assembly: GCA_006937965.1. Taxonomy (NCBI): domain Eukaryota; kingdom Metazoa; phylum Chordata; class Actinopteri; order Cyprinodontiformes; family Nothobranchiidae; genus Callopanchax; species Callopanchax toddi. The sequence goes on from SSNR01000130.1 coordinate 958,936, forward strand.
TCATTGGAACCTCTGCAGCCCACTGATTGGTCCGGTCAGTCTCGTACTGGTTCGGTCAGTCTCGTACTGGGCCAATCACAGCGCTCTAATGGTTTGGTGGGCAGGATTAGCCGATGACAGCAGAGCTCCGAGTCCGACTCTGGTTTTAAACATGGCGGCAGCTCCGGCTCCGCGTTCGTTTGAAACGGTTTTGTCATCAACTTTGGACGATTTAGATTTGGGCTTTTCTTTAAGACGTGAACCGATAAAGGAACTTAAGTCTTTTATTTTGAAAGAGGATTTATTGGCCGCTTTGCCGACGGGACGCGGCATATTCGCCGACGGCACGGCACACAAAAGTTTATTTACCAGCTGGTTCCGGTTGTTGCTAAATGGCTCTGATTGGTCCTAGCGCTATCCAGTAGCATGTGAAGACAGTTTGATTGACAACCGTTGATCCCGCCCCTATGAACGAGTCGTTTCAGTGAACCGTGAGTCTGGTTTACCATGCTAAAAGAGTCTCACATTTGACTCAAAACATTTTGATGATCTCCAAAGACTTCTGGAAAAATACTCTGTGAACTAACAAGACTGTAATGAAACTTTTTGGAAAACGTGAATCTCATTAAGACGAATTATTTCAGACAAACATCATCCTACCAACACCCAGTCATGGTGGTAGTGTGGTGTCTGGGGCTGATTAGCTGCTTCAGGGCCTGGATGACTTGCTTTAATTGATGGAACCATGAATTCTGCTGTCTGACCTTTGACCCTAAACAGGCTGTTCATGGTTTTAAAAAAATCATCCAAAGTGGCTGAATTTTTAACAATTTTGCAAAGAAAAGTGTGACAAATTTCCTCCACAGATACGTGAGACTCATTACCAGTTAAAACAAACACTTGATTACAGTTGCTGCTGATAAAGAGTGTTTTTAACTTTACGCGTCAATTTCTTTTTCACATAATAAACATCCCATTGAAGGGGGTGGGGCTTAGATGATTTCTGAACATTTCATTAACACTTCAGTGTTTAATGTTAAGAGAGATGGAAAAAAAATCAGGAATCATGAGCTAAAAACACTCTGGAGCTAGCATAACAGCTAGCCACATTGGGTTAGCCTAACCCTCGTGAGATACGTGACTTTGTGAGACTTCATGGCACCGGACCAGAGACTCAGAAGTTACAAACGTGGTATTCTGGATCCAAGCAGCAGATGGGGCTGAGGGATTCAAGGAAAAGATTTAAAAATATGAAAAAGTGACATAGCGTGCCTTTAAAGGCACTGTTGTGTTTGGTAATGTCAATTAGCCGTAGCAACCCTCTTGGATGGGGGAGTAGACTTGGACCGATTATGTCTGGCACACAGAGATGTCAGCTGGGAAGAAGATTTATCTCCAAACATGGATCATTGATCTCTGCCCAGCTGTGGTTGCATGAGCTCTTTTGCAATTAACCTAGCTAATGAAGCGGGGTGAAAATTGCTGTTGAGTTTCATAAGCCGTCAGCTCTACGACTTGAGACACACAGAACCCGTTTGTTTTTTCTGTTCTCTGAAAAGTCACCTATTAGTTGGCAGCTCACACGGCGAAACCAATTACATCCAAACAGACCTCATTTGTGATCAACAACGAGGCTTGCAGCAAAATATCTTCCTTTAAGAGTACAGGAACGCTGCTTTTCGTTTCATCATCTGGAGGCTTCTGCCTGAATGCAAACAAAGCTAACTGTGCATAACCGAGCTGTAGCGTACAGTAGCGTTCAACCTCCAGCTCAGCTAGCGGTGGTATCAGCTGGCTTAGCTATTACAACAGCTAACAGAGCAAAACATGCTGTTGACTATGGCTTTGCATTAGTTCCACTGCATTAGACACAATGACTATCTCTGTGACAGAATCTCATTCACACACACTCCCATAGGAATACACAGCACCCCCATTTACAGCACAGCGGTGTGTGTTTCATGTATGTACACCACGTGCCATTCAGATGTAGGCATGTTCTCTTTCTAATGAAAGCCATGTCCTGTTTTACAGCACAACAGGGCTCACATTATGGGTCACATACAACATATCTTATGGGTGATTTTCCAATATTTTGACTTTTGTGCTGAACACATAATCATACGTGGAGTCTGTAATAGGTCACACACTCACGCACAGCGAAGGCTTTTCTCTTCCTGTGTGTGCACCAGTGTTCCAGACTAAAGTATGTTGCGGTGTGTGTCCTGGGTGTCTCTACACAGAAGGAAGAGTGTGTGTAAGCCTCCTCCTCTGGCAACGCTTTACAATCCCGTTCACTTCAAAGGAATGCAGGACTTGTTTTTGTGATGAGTAGCACTGTTAATGTCTACAGACTTCTTTTATTTCACCGTGTAGCCTCCGGAGTATTCTGCATGGATTGTACACTCACTGGTCACTTTATTAGGTATGCAATTGCAAACTGAGACTACAAGTCACACAAGATCAGAACTGAACAATAAGAGACTGCATGTCGCTATGAGCTCCCATGAACAAGCTGTCAAACCATGCTGCTACGCAAACGTGAAAGTGAAACTTATAGCAAGCTGCTCCACTCATCAGTGTTAATGATGAGTGATCGATAACACTATAAGTACTAGGGTTGGGCGATCAGATAAATCGGGTGAACACGTAGGTGTTCGAGTCATTTGCTGCCACCTACACGTCTACACAAGAGGCCAGCTTAAAGCCAAAGTAATCCCAAATTGGACGCTATATTGGCAACTATTTCCTCCATTTTTGGACTTTTGGGTTCCTGCCAAAAAGCCACCTGTCCAATAAATCGCCCATTGTCGATTTGTGGACTGATGATAGGCGATTGGAAAAACGTTACATATCTCCAAACCCTAGTAGACGCCGGTGCTCAAAGGAGCGTCGTGGCAAAAGGAACTGGTGTGCACGCATCATATTTAGCACATATGCACATCGTTTACATGTGACTTTTTGATCAGAGTCATTTTATTCAGCTTTTTGCACTTAGTTTACTTGACCTAGCTGTTAAAGGTGCAATAGGGAATTTGCAAACAAGCTAGGTATTAGCTAGCTTATTCAAACACTGTTCCGGAGCTCTCACCTCTCCCGTCGGGTATAATCCTTATGCCACGCCTCCCCCAGGCATGGGACCGTACATTACCACAGTAACAAGAGAGAGCAAAACACCAGCTGTTGAAACGCTCTGCTAACGTTCACCCTGTTTTCCTATTTCTACGTCCAAACGTTTTTAGTTTTCTGCTAGCTGAAAAGGTGTTTTTCTTTTTGGTATTTTTTCCTAAAACTGAAGCGCTAACAGCTGTTTCTGTCTTTCTCTCACTTCCTGGATGTTCTGCTGAAAATGTTCCAGCAGCATTAATGGAGGATCCAAGCAGAGAGGAAGTGAGGCGCTTCAGGAGACGGACAGCCGGATTGTCCAATAGTATTCGGTCCGAACGATATGATTGGCTGAGGTTTTTACAGAAGTGCAGGAGGACCACTTTACTAATTTCTTTCGGGGGTTTTTTAATCGCCACAATATATTTATAGATGTTAGAACGTTGTTAAGCTACATCGTTCACCAACTTCCCTATAGTACCTTTAACTCGTCTCTAACCTCTGTTTCTCCAAACCGAGGCCATTCAGAATCGTAGCTGCAACAGGTAAGATATTAATTGTTCACAGTCTTTTACGTAAACTCCCTTCTAAGTATCTGAATGATCCCTTTAACCCTTTAACTGGCAGGTCAACCACAAGAGTTCACTTTAGTCCCTATAGCCCAAAAAACCTACAGAAGCTAAAAAAATTCTTTAAAAATATATGAAGATGTCTAGAAAAAAAGTTAATTAACGTTTATATTACCTTGAAGTGCGAAAACTAACTAGTTAATTATGAGGTAAACCGACACCCGCCTAAAAGAACAAAATATGTCAGTTTTTCTTAACCTTTTTCTTTATTAGAACCTTTGAACTGATGATACTGACGTGCATTTCTAATAATAATTGATAATACTATTTATAGGCCAAAATTGGGGCAGCTCCTGCTCCCAGCACTACTACGGCATATTTAGTCTGCTCCTGCTCCAACGTCACTCCAGCAGCGGTTTGAAGAACGGAAAGAATGGATGGATGAAGACAGCCTCAGAGAGAGTCAGATGTTTAGACCTCGCTTTTATAATCTCAACCACAACACGAATGAAGTGACCTGACTCAGACGACAAACCTTTGGCTCAGTTTCATCACAACAAAGCAAATGCTTTTACTTTTTAAACCTCAAAGCCTCTGAGATTGAGATGCATACGCCAAATAATCCAATGTGAGCTGCAGCCTCTCCAGCACTCGCCTGCAAAATAATACTAAAATACGTACCTCCAAATATTTTTGAGTACACACTAGTAGATTTGACTGGCAGGTGTCTTGACTGCAGCCTGTACTTTGAGCGGCAGAGAGGATAAGGAGCAGTGAGAAGTGCTTTATGGTGGCCTATTCTGGGCTGGATTTGTCTGCTTTTCGTGGTATGCATGCAGCCCTTTCAGCCTGGTATCAGTTCCCAACGCCGCAGATGGCGAGAGGAGAAAGAGCAGTGAGCTGAGTGACAGATCTGCAACTGTTGATGCCGTGGGTTTATGTCCTCACATTGTCCTCCTCATGTCTCGTCCCAGCAAAAACACATTTTTCTCCCGTCTGTCGTTTTGGAATCCGTCAAAGGTCGAGGCAGATCTTTAACACAGTCTGACAGATCTCATCTCATTTTGTCAATCTCTAAAACTACATAATACCTGGTGTTATGACCTTTTAATCACAGAACTCGTAAGCTTTTGAGGACTTGTCCTCCTCGTCTTCGCTCTATGTCATTTTGATCGCTCTCCTCGAAACCACTTGTTTGTTTGCTCTAAAGAACCTTTTCCTCTCTCCTGACGGATCATTATCTTCACAGGATCAATAGTAATCTGAGCACTTACCAGCTGCATGCCACAGATGAAGGCCAAGGTGCACCTGCCGCTACAGCACCCCATGATGTCCTCCCTCTGTGATGTGGTCCACGTGGGGCAGAAAGTCCAGATAACTCCCAAATCTTGTCTTTTACAATCCAAGGAAGGACCAGCCAGCCTCAAAGCAACCAGAGGAGACTACTTCATCAAGGCACTGACAGCCAGGATAGATGGATGGAGGTCAGAGGTCAAAGACAGGAGGTGGGATCTGGGGTCAATTCAGGCCCACTGATTAATCAGCAGTCATACTGAGGAATCCAGACTCCTGTAAATACAGGTCTCCTCTCAGAACGCATGAAAACACCCCTGTGTTAAACATCAAAGGGTTGCGGTCCGCCCGTCCAGACATCACCTAATAATCCGGATCACCTCGTTTAGCCGCGTCCTCATCCGATGCTCCAGAGCAGCCACTTAGAGACTGGAACCAATCAGACAGATGGTGAAATCAGCTGGTTAAATCCCCGGATCTGTTAGATCTCTGCTTTAATAATCCGGTGAAGCGCAGGAGGCTGGTTTCAGGTGGAGGTGGTCCCCTCTCCTCCTCTCAGGGGAAGGACCGGACACGGAGCATCCTCCGGCCAAACGCCCTCTTTGAGTTTCTGATCCGAACGCTGTGACTTCTCCAGTGAGACAATGAGGGGCTAGATGTGTCGCTGGGGTTCTGAGAGATGTCAACAGCCCCCCTGGATGATGGTTTCAGCGGGTCTAATGAGTCCCCCTCCTCCGGTCCATCTCCCCGTCAGCTCCACGTTACCGGCGCTGCTCGGTTCAGTCACAAAAACACTTCACAAATCAATAATAATAATAATAATAATAATAATAATAATAATAATAATAGATAATAATGAGCGTCCAGGAAGGAGCGGTGAGGAATGTCCAGGAAAAAGCGCAAAAAGCGGAGTGAGCGAAGCAGTTAGGAACGGGGAGATAATGGAACCGGGATGGACCAACGGACCGTCTCCCGTCCGCCATCTGTCAAGTCAAACACCACGCCGGCACGGGGCAGTTCCGCCGGGGACTTTCAAAATAAAAGCCCACCGGCGTGGGAGCGCATCCTTATTCGGTTCCTTTTAAACGGATACTCCATCAGAAGTTTTTTTTTTTATCTGTAGCCATAATCCTCATAGTTAGATCAGTGGGCAAAACTATTAGTAACTAGCCCAGCTGTTATCCTGATTCAGCAGTACTCCTTTAGCATTAGCTTAGCGTAAAACACTGTAAGTGAATGGTAACAACTAGCATTGTGAGAAAAAAGGCCTTAAAACTCACTCAGTAGTGATACTAACTCTGCCTAGTGACCTGAGTAATCATATCGACTGCAAGTGAAAATAAAAAGTAACATGAAGGAATTACAGGTACCAGTGGCGTCTCGTCATGTAGGTCCGGTAGGTCCCGGCCCCACCAGCCACCAGATGGCGCTGTGGGGATCAGTGGGAAAGAATAGTTCGTTTTTAGACTAATACTGCATAAAAACCCATTCTGTTAATAAGATATTCTGTTATAAATATCTGTGTAATCATATCTAAGTCTTTGCTTTGATACCGACAAGCTAAGGAGGTTAAATCCTCTTGAAATCCTGGCGACGGGCCAGCCCATAGCATACTGTCTAAAAGAGAGCGTCAGAAAATCACTGTGCGCATGCGCAACACGCCCAAACCCAGACCATCCAATTAAAACACTGGAATATTACATGTGACGTTACCTTCAAGTTCGGTGGGAAAGCAGAGTTTCTCCATCAAGTGTTGTTTAGCTCGTTAGCTCCCAGGACAAAAAGACAATTCGAAGTAGATTTTTTTAAAATGATTTGCATCTTTTCTTTTAAAGAAATGAACAACGCTGGTGAGTGAACCTTTATTTGCAATTTCATGTATAAAATAGTTGTTTTCTTAAATTAGATTTAGATTAAATTGCATTTTTTATGTGTGCTACAGTTATCTATTTGAGTTGTGCCCCACCTAACATATGATGCCAGAGACGCCACTGACAGGTACTATTTTAGACTCGGGACTACTTTATGACATAGAACAGCTGTAAGCCTCCGCTGAACGGCGCACTTATCTAACTATGAGGAATATGGCAATAGACACAAAAAAAATCACTTTCTAGTGGAATATCCCTTTAAACTAGTGTTTATTTTTTTAAATCACGAATAGACCGAAGGCTGATTCAGAAAAAGTCTCAACCATAATGAACACTGTCTGAGTATCATCACTTTCACAGAGTGGGAACTGTTGCTGTTTCAAGTCATTTGACCTCCACACCAAGAAAAAACAAAGGAAATTTATATTTTTTTGCATTTTAAAAATTGATTTAGGACAATGGAGGCTATAACAAAACTGCAAATAAAAAAAATTAACTAATAGTAATAATGAAGTAATAATAACAGGTTTTTAGTTTATGACCCCTGGTTTAAATACTGTTTTTGTCTGTTTAAGTTCAGTGCTTCTATGTGATACATGAACTAAAACACACCTGACCTGACAGGGTTAACATGAACAAATATAATAGAGTTAAATAAAAAGAGTTAAAAAACACACCACTTTAGTCGTAAATACACCCGTAGACACACAACTAGAATCATTTCTTTTGAACTCTCTCTGGAGTTGATATTAAAATAATTAAAATGTACACTATTCTTACTTTTAGCCCTTTAACTGGCAGGTCAGCCACTTGCTAGAGCAAATATTTGTCCCTGCAGGCGACTGCATTTGGCTCAAGATACTAAAGGCCTCAAAAAATACCTTAAAAGCAGTTTTCATCGATGTCCTTTAAAGCCTAAAATATGAAATTAAAATAATTTTTAAATCTAGTTTTTAAAGCTGAACTATTTATTGGGCAATAATAATATAATAACTATTTAATAATTTGTTTTATTTGATGATGTAATTATATAACAATATCCTGATCCTCCACTAGAGGGCAGCAGACCTGTGTAGAACTGGATATCCAGGGATTTGATGAAAGTACTAATATTAATATTAATACTTCCTCTGATTGCTTTAAGAGCAAATATGGTTTGATGCAAATTTGAGACAATAGTCTACAAGGGGTTAAAGTTCAAATGTGTTACATTTTTATTTCATAGTTTTGTTGAAAATGTCTTCAAAATGCTAAAAATATAACTACTTGTGTTAGCACAACTAACAGAAAAGTCAATAAACCATTTATCGGTTAAACAAGAAATAGTTTCAAAACAAATACCCATAATTCAGTTCTTCCCAAACTAAAGCTGCCAAATACATATTTCACTTTAGATTTTCAAAACAAATGACTCAATATACCTTGAATGTAATTTGTAACTTGTAAAACTAACGTTAGAGTAATTGGTATAAATATTATGACAAAAAGATTTACTGAGTAACAAATTTAAAAAATAAATATTTACAAAAATTTCTTAAGATAACTGATAAGAACTTGATGTTGTTTTAATTTGAAAAAGAATCAAATCTAGTGTAGCCACTACTGTCTCTTCAGAGAATTAAAGGCACACTATGTAACTTTTCCCTATTTTTAAATCTTTATCTCGAGCCAGTCTGTGCTAATATGACTCTTCTGAGCAAAGACAATGCTAAAGTGTTTATGGCAGTGAGTTAAAATGGACACTAGAGGGTGCTAAAAACACGCCAAAACTGCATAGTGTGCCTTTAAGCTTAAAAACATTTGGATGAGCTAACGGTTAGCCTGAGTAAAGCTAAGGCCAGACTTCACTGCTACCTAGAAAACAGCTGAAAATAATTAAACATTTTGATGATTTATGTGACAATATTCTAAAACCTGTTTTAATGACACAACATATCTCTACTCGGAGTTCCGTCGTGGCAGGATACTTATCGTTTTCTGCCTAAATGTAATGACATAAGGTCTGAAAGAGTGTTTATTGAAAACAAATTGAAGTACAAGAAAAAAAGTGGTGCATGTTTTAGTGCTGAGCCACCTTTCACTGTCTTTTACACATAGATTACTTCATACTAAATTCTTTTAGTTCTCCTGTTATTAAAAACCCAGCTCTTATTTTGAAGGGCAGCCTCCTGACCTCCTCCCCTGCTGCAGCTGCTGCTGGCTGACTTGTTGAGGCTGATCCTCTGCTCTGCGGGGGAGCAGAGAGGTTCTTTCACTCTCAAACACAAGCAGGGACAGAGAAGGATGCAGCTTTGGTCGGTTTGCAGCTGCTCATGTCCAAGACCTTCAATCAGAACACGACAAACTGAAAGTCCTTCCTTTCTTTTCCCAAGGACAATCCTATTCAAGCTGTCAAAATTATTATTTTATTCCAGTCTGTCACTTTTCTGCAGATGAGATGTTTTTTTTAATGAAAATAAAGTTATTCAGCCTATTTACATGCTTATTTGACCTGATTTAGAAATGGTACGTGTCCATTTTTATAGAGTTCACAGGAGGTATTCTAGTTAGGAACTTCAGCCAAATTCTACTAAGCAATTTGTTCATAATTTAAAAGTGAGAGAATCTGTGTGTGTGTGTGTGTGTGTGTGTGTGTGCGTGCTCTGGGGTCAGTTGTGCCACACCTATAAAATGGCCAGTAGCTTAAACAGACACTGAGGTGGAGAGGCTATCACTGCTTTAGCTACACAACATAATGGCCTGCTTTCCCCTCACCATCAATCTCTGTCACAGTCTGTTCCTCCCACACACACACACACACATGCATTCACAAACAAACGCACACACACCACACTTCGGAGCCACACGCGGTGCGACAGGAGTTTAATTATGCCTCTAATCTTGAGTGACAGTTGCATGTATAATGGCTGATTCCCCGGGGCCATGTGTCGAGGCATCCACCCATTCATCCTTCAGTCCCTTCTTCTATTTATCATCTTACTTAGTCATCCATCCATCACCACATAAGACTATTTTTTACTCAACTTATTGCCATCGACCTTCCTTTTCTCTCCTTTAATGTGATTCACTGCAACTTTTATCCCCGTCTTTCTATATTTGGGTGTTGACAATAAAGAAAGAATCACCTCAGATATCTGTAGGAAGAGGATGTCCGAGTTTGCAGATGTGCACATGTTGTATTATATTTAGCATAACGTCTAATAATAACTGATCACACTAATATTGGTCAGTTTGTCAATCTCTGACATTTCCTGGAAAATGGCCCCCAGAAAACGGTGCAATAAAGATTTATTTTACTTTACTTAACAGTTATAGGATATTAACAGAATGAATGATTACAAATCATGATTAGATGATCAAGAGGTCAGCCTTCAGTTTCACAGCTGCTTCAGAGAGAAAGTATCGTTAAAGTTTAACAACAGTAGAGAATGACTCATCTGTTGAGAGCAGCTTGAACTGAAACGTTTATCCATCAAAGCCGACAGAGACGAGTCAGAAAGCTGTGATGTCAGAAAGGAGCGACGCCTCAGAATGACTTTATGTTAGTTCAGATATTACATTAAAATAGACCTGCTGAAGTAGATTTATTTAAAAAATCATCCATCCATCCTTCATCCATCCATCCATCCTTCATCCATCCTTCATCCATCCATCCTTCATCCATCAATCATTAATCCATCCATCCATCTATCATCCATCCATCAATCATCCATCCATCCATCATCCATCCATCCATCCATCCTTCATCCATCCATCCATCCATCAATCATTAATCCATCCATCCATCCATCCATCCATCCATCCATCCATCAATCATCAATCCATCCATCCATTCATCCATCATCCATCCATCCATCCATCAATCCATCCATCCATCCATCCATCATCCATCCATCCATCATCAGCCATCCATCCATCCATCCATCCATCATCCATCCATCCATCCTTCATCCATCCATCCATCCTTCATCCATCCTTCATCCATCCATCCATCCATCCATCCTTCATCCATCCTTCATCCATCCATCCATCCATCCTTCATCCATCCATCCATCATCCATCCATCCATCCTTCATCCATCCATCCATCCTTCATCCATCCTTCATCCATCCATCCTTCATCCATCAATCATTAATCCATCCATCCATCTATCATCCATCCATCAATCATACATCCATCAATCATCCATCCATCCATCCATCCTTCCTCCATCCATCCATCCATCCATCATCAATCCATCCATCATCCATCCATCCATCCATCCATCATCAATCCATCCATCCATCCATCCATCCATCCATCCATCCATCATTCATCTATCCATTCCTCCTTCCATCCATCCATCATCCATCCATCCATCCATCCATCCGTCATCCATCCATCCATCATCTACCATCCATCCATCCATCCATCCATCCATCCTCCATCCATCCATCATCCATCCATCCATCCATCCATCATCCATCCATCCATCATCATCCTCCATCCATCCATCCATCCATCATCAATCCATCCATCCATCCATCATCCATACATCAATCATCCATCCATCCATCATCCATCCATCAATCCATCCTTCATCCATCCATCCATCCATCCATCATCCATCCATCAATCATCCATCCATCCATCCATCCATCCATCATCCATCCATCCATCCATCAATCCATTCATCCATCCATCCATCATCCATCCATCCATCCATCCGTCATCCATCCATCCATCATCTACCATCCATCCATTCATCCATCACCCATCCATCATCATCCATCCATCATCCATCCATCCATTCATCCATCCATCCATCATCCATCCATCCATCCATCCATCATCAATCCATCCATCCATCCATCCTTCCATCCATCCATCCATCCATCCATCCATCCATCATCCATCCACCCATACATCCATCCATCCATCCATCATCCATCCATCATCCATCCATCATCCATCCATCCATCCTTCATCCATCCATCCATCCATCAATCATTAATCCATCCATCCATCTATCATCCATCCATCAATCATCCATCCATCCATCATCCATCCATCCATCCATCCTTCATCCATCCATCCATCCATCCTTCATCCATCCATCCATCATCCATCATCCATCCATCCATCATCCATCCATCCATCATCCCCATCCACCCATCCTTCATCCATCCATCCATCCATCCTTCATCCATCCATCCATCATCCATCCATCCATCCATCCATCATCCATCCATCCATCCATCATCCATCCATCCATCCATCCATCATCCATCCATCCATCCTCCATCCATCCTTCATCCATCCATCCATCCATCCTTCATCCATCCTTCATCCATCCATCCATCAATCCATCATCCATCCATCCATCAACCATCCATCCATCCATCATTCATCCATCCATCCATCATCCATCCATCCATACTTCATCCATCCTTCATCCATCCATCCATCCATCCATCCTTCATCCATCCATCCATCATCCATCCATCCATCCATCCATCATCCATCCATCCATCCTTCATCCATCCTTCATCCATCCATCCATCCATCCATCCTTCATCCATCCTTCATCCATCCATCCATCCATCCTTCATCCATCCATCCATCATCCATCCATCCATCCATCCATCATCCATCCATCCATCCTTCATCCATCCTTCATCCATCCATCCATCCATCCATCCTTCATCCATCCTTCATCCATCCATCCATCCATCCTCCGTCATCCATCCATCCATCATCTACCATCCATCCATTCATCCATCACCCATCCATCCATCCATCCATCCTTCATCCATCCATCCATCCATCAATCATTAATCCATCCATCCATCTATCATCCATCCATCAATCATCCATCCATCCATCATCCATCCATCCATCCATCCTTCATCCATCCATCCATCCATCCTTCATCCATCCATCCATCATCCATCCATCCATCCATCCTTCATCCATCCATCCATCCATCCATCCATCCATCCATCCATCATCCATCTATCCATTCATCCTTCCATCCATCCATCATCCATCCATCCATCCATCCATCCTTCATCCATCCATCCATCCATCAATCATTAATCCATCCATCCATCTATCATCCATCCATCATCATCCATCCATCCATCCATCATCATCCATCCATCCATCCATCCATCATCCATCCATCCATCATCATCCATCCATCCATCCATCCATCCATCATCAATCCATCCATCCATCCATCCATCCATCATCCAACCATCATCCATCCATCCATCCATCCATCACCCATCCATCCATCCATCCATCCATCATCCATCCATTCATCCATCCATCATCCATCCATCCATCCATCCATCATCCATCCATCCTTCATCCATCCATCCATCCATCCATCCATCCATCCATCCATCATCCATCCATCCATCCATCATCATCCATCCATCCATCCATCCATCATCCATCCATCCATCATCATCCATCCATCCATCCATTCATCCATCATCAATCCATCCATCCATCCATCCTTCATCCATCCATCCACCATCCATCCATCCATCATCCATCCATCCATCCATCCCTCATCCATCCATCCATCCTTCATCCATCCTTCATCCATCCATCCATCCATCCTTCCTTCATCCATCCTCCATCCATCCATCCATCCATCATCCATCTATCCATCATCCATCCATCCATCATCATCCATCCATCCATCCATCCATCCATCATCAATCCATCCATCCATCCATCCATCCATCATCCAACCATCATCCATCCATCTATCCATCCATCATCCATCCATCCATCCATCCATCCATCCATCCCTTCCTCCATCCACCCATCCATCCTTCATCCATCCATCCATCATCCATCCATCCATCCTTCATCCATCCATCAATCATCCATCCATCCATCATCCATTCATCCATCCATCCTTCATCCATCCATCCATCCATCCTTCATCCATCCATCCATCATCCATCCATCCATCCATCCATCATCCATCCATCCATCCTTCATCCATCCATCCATCCTTCATCCATCCTTCATCCATCCATCCATCCATCCATCCTTCATCCATCCTTCATCCATCCATCCATCCATCCTTCATCCATCCATCCATCATCCATCCATCCATCCATCCATCATCCATCCATCCATCCTTCATCCATCCATCCATCCATCAATCATTAACCATCCATCCATCCATCCATCAATCATTAATCCATCCATCCATCTATCATCCATCCATCAATCATCCATCCATCCATCATCCATCCATCCATCCATCCTTCATCCATCCATCCATCCATCCTTCATCCATCCATCCATCCATCCATCATCCATCCATCCATCATCTACCATCCATCCATTCATCCATCACCCATCCATCCACCCATCATCCTTCCACCCATCATCCATCCATCCATCCATCCATCATCCATCCATCCATCCTTCATCCATCCATCCATCCGTCATCCATCCATCCATCATCTACCATCCATCCATTCATCCATCACCCATCCATCCATCCATCCATCCTTCATCCATCCATCCATCCATCCTTCATCCATCCATCCATCATCCATCCATCCATCCATCCGTCATCCATCCATCCATCATTACCATCCATCCATTCATCCATCACCCATCCATCCATCCATCCATCCATCATCCATCCATCCATCCATCATCATCCATCCATCCATCCATCCATCCATCCATCCATCCATCATCATCCATCCATCCATCCATCCATCATCCATCCATCCATCCTTCATCCATCCATCCATCCTTCATCCATCCATCATCCATCCATCCATCATCATCCACCCATCCATCCATCCATCATCCACCCACCATCATCCATCCATCCATCCATCCATCATCCATCCATCCATCCATCCATCCATCCATCATCATCCATCCATCCATCCATCATCCTCCATCCACCCATCCATCCATCCATCCTTCATCCATCCTTCATCCATCCATCCATCCATCCATCATCATCCATCCATCATCCATCCATCCATCCATCCATCCATCCATCATCCATCCATCCATCCATCCATCCATCATCCATCCATCCATCCTCCATCCATCCATCCATCCTTCATCCATCCATCATCCATCATCCATCCATCCATCAATCATTCATCCATCCTTCATCCATCCATCCATCCATCCTTCATCCATCCATCCATCATCCATCATCATCCATCCATCATCCATCCATCCATCCATCCATCCACCCATCATCATCCATCCATCCATCCATCATTATCCATCCATCCATCCATCCATCATCATCCATCCATCAATCATCCATCCATCCATCATTCATCCATCCATCCATCCTTCATCCATCCACCCATCCATCCATCCTCCATCCATCCTCCATCCATCCATCCATCCTTCCTTCATCATCCATCCATCATCCATCCATCCATCCATCATCATCCATCCATCCATCCATCATCATCCATCCATCCATCCATCCATCATCCATCCATCAATCATCCATCCATCCATCATCCATCCATCCATCCATCCATCATCCATCCATCCATCCATCCATCCATCCATCCATCCATCCATCATCCATCATCCATCCATCCATCCATCCATCCATCCATCCATCCATCCATCCATCCATCCATTGTCCGTCCGTCCATCATCCATCTTTCATCTTCCATGGAGATGATCTATGATCAAAAGACACATAGAAGTAGTTTGTTTTAATATAATAATGTTCCTGTTCTTTAACTTTAGTCAGATTTTTCCAGCATGTTCCTTCTTTCCTTCCTGTCATCAGTAAAGCATGTTTGAGTTTGTCTCAGACAAAAAGCGCGATAACGAGAGGAAGAGAGAGCGTCAGGAAGAGGACGGAGACAGGGACAGAGAGGCAGCACCTCCTTACAGATAGTATGTGTTTATTACTTTATCTGTCTGAAGCTGCTGTCAGCCTCCCTCAGCCCCCCCCCACACACACACACACACACACACACACACACACACACACACACACACACACACACACACATAAAAGACCCTGTGACAGTCTGAGGTGCTGTACCCTCCTGTTATCTGACAACAATCTAAAAACAGCACCTTGAAAATCCCATAAGTGAATATATCAGTTTTATTGATCAAACCACTGAGGAACCAACTGCACTGTATCTGAGAAAAGGATGAAAATGGGACATAAATGGAGAGAGAGAGAGAGAGAGAGAGAGAGAGAGAGAGAGAGAGAGAGCAAAGAGGAAAAAAGAAAACGTGAAATGACAGAAAGGGGAAATAAGGACACGGAGAGACACATGAGGAGAAATCTAGAAAACAGAGTCTCACTGGTAATCGTTTTTATTTGACAACAGAAGATGCTGACTCCAAGAACAACTGGAAAACATAAAGCGATGGAAGAAAAGCTACATAGAACAACTTAAAACAGGGTCAACTCACATCATTTATTAATGAAACTGAACCATCATCTTGTCCATTAAAACAAATCTAGTGCACTCTTTTATTACGTTTAGTAAATGTCCAGGCACCAATAGAAAGTCCTGTTACTCAGACCTTGACTGGATATTTAGCAGCAACACAACAAGTTATAAAAAGTGCAACATTTTTCTTTCAAATTAGATGTAATGCAAAACAGTATTGTTTCATAGATGTTTTTATTAGTTGCACTTTTTATCTTGACCTGGCAAAGACTCCATAAAAAGCTCAACAAACCATGCATGACATGTTGGTGTCGGTCCTTCATCCAGTTCAGAAAAGGAGCAGCTGGACTTGATATTTTTACTCTGCAAAAACAAACAGAACTTGGTTTCAGTGCAGATCCAGACTGTCAGGACTGGGTTAGGGTCTTTAGATCTCATTCTAAATGTGATGGTGTTGACATACTGTATGTATGCAAATGTATCTCAGCAGATTGATTCCCACAACTTCACTCCACAAAGAGATTCACAGTATGAACTGGATATTTTGTATGTGCAACAAATACATCACACGGAGATGAGTTTTTGCTCTTGTTCTTGTATCAGAATCAAATTGTTATAATTCAGATCTTCAGCTTAGACCCACAGATCAAGTGGTAGAGACAAAAAAACTAAGGTCCAGACTCAGCAACATGTTAGAAGATATCTCCTAATCTCTCGATGTGCTTACGAAGCAAGAAAGCAGCTTTCAGCTGGCTCAGCGCCCCGTCTGAGTTCATAAAGACTCATGGACTTCAGCACAGTGGGGTTTGTTCTTGACTGAGTCCCGGCAACAAGCAGTTTCCAAATGTAAAACTGAAAATGAGACATCATTTATTAATAAAGTTAATAAACATGTTTCATTTACAGTGTAAAATATATTTAAAACACAACATAAAACATAAGAAAACTACTTTATAAACTACACAATACACTGTAAAAAATGTAATTTTTACAGTAAAAAACTGGCAGCTGTGGTTGCCAGTTTTTTTACTGTAAAAATGACTCTTTTTTACAGTATAGAACAGGGGCGGGTCTACACTGTAAAAAAAGAAGAAGTAATTTTCACAGTAAAAAAAACTGGCAGCTGTGGTTGCCAGAAAAATTCAGTAAAAAATACTGAACAAACCATGTTTACCAGATGCCTTGGAGCTACAGATGAAAAGGCTCTGTCTCCTTTGGCTTTTCATCTGTATTATTTCATCTAATTAGGATTTGTTCAGTAACATTTTTTACATGTGCACAATATTTTTTACGGAATTATTCTGGCAACCAGTTTTTTACTGTAAAAATTACTTCTTTTGTTTTTACAGTAACAAAATATAACAAGAATAACCTGAGTGAATATAAATTGCAGCTTTCAAAAAATGATCATTGTTTATAAGAAAAATTCAACCCAGGATCACAAACTGTAATTAAACCGTCACTGAAACATTATCAGAAAGTGCTTGAAAGAAAAACACGTCATCAAAAGAAATTCAAGTTTTGGAAATATTTCAAAAATAAATCAATGAAAAGTTAGCTGTCCTTGACGCCGTAAAACTAAAACTAAGATCACAAGTTGTTTTATTCTGGAAATGCTTGAGAAAAAATTATCCAAAGTGAACTAATTCAGACTAAAAGAACTGTTTTTGTTTTTCTCCATTTGAAAAATGTCTTCTGATCAAAAACCATAAAAAACCTCAAAAGCTAAAAATACAAAACATGCATCACCACCAGGTGGCGATAACATACATTAACGAGACATTAAAAGACAAAGAAGAAGAAAAGTCCAAGTGTGGCAAAAAACAAAGAAAAAGAAACTTGAACAAAGTGTTTTAACATTTCCTCTCAATCATTAAGTTTTTCAGCACACGATCCAGTTTTAATAGAGTCAAATTTGAAGCAAATTCATGCAGACGGAAAACAAATCTGTAAAAACGGCTCGACTGCTGTTTCGGCTTTTAGAATTCAAATCATTTTGGCTCGGTTTGTGTTTTTTTGCAGCACGTTGGAGTCATGGGAGAAAGAAATGTGCTCCAGTCGGAATACAAAAATGACCTAAAGTCATTCATAAACATCTAAAATCAGGCTTTAAAGGACAGCTTAAGGGTCAAAGTTCATGAGCGTTAAGAAAAAGGCTGTTTGCCAGGCTTGTTGTCCAGACTTTGAGGCTGTTCAGTCTTCTGCCTGAGGGATGGAGGGGCTGGCTGGTCATTAGTTTTTCAGCTCTGGTCCTGCATCTACTAAAGGTTCTCTAGAGAATGGAAGCTGCTGTTGCTCTTTTGAATTTTACTGGCTGTTACTTGTCCATGTGGACATATGCAAGTCCAAATACTGCTGATGAGAGAGAAGGGATCTCTTTCTAAAGTCCACCACCAACTTTTTTGTTTTGCCACATTGATGCTTGGGTGATTTACATGCTCCTTTACTTCCCTCTAACACATAGACTCACTGTAGGAGATTAAACCAACAAATGTAGTCATCTGCAAACGCCTTAATACGAGGACATCTTAAAATCAAATCAAGTTGAGACGCCAAGCACCGATACCAGGAAGTCAATCCAAGTTTTTCCCACCTAAAGTGTCTGCATGCAAATTTATGTGTGGGCCAAAAACTGAGCCACAATAAGTGGTTTGACAGAAATGTGAGGTCTGAGCGATCTTACAATAATAAAATCAACCATGCAATACATAGAGTACATAATGCACAACTCTACTAACTACGTGTCATGGTTTCTGAGAACTCATCCAACCTGTCCTCCTTTTACCATGTCAACACATTAGTTCTGATCTGACCCACATATTTAAATCTTTTCCTTAGCTGCTAGCAGTGTTTTAAACACATGATGTCTAGAAAATGTTCGTAAGTTATTTTAAAGGATCAGGCTTTGCTAAATCTGTTTGGCATGTCCAATTTTAGCCAAAAAGAAGACGTTGAAAACTGGACTGATGTGGCATAAATTTAACCAAAACTTACTTCACACCAGATGTGGTGCAGCCGTAAGAAATGACCCCCACACCGGCTGTGTTTTTGTTGTGGAACGTCTCCGGTAGGGATGCACCGATACCAGTTTTTTTAAAACCGATACTTGATTCGGAGTACTTGCCAATACCGACTACCTATACCGGTACTTCTACTGTACAAAAAAATGCAATGAATTGGAAGACAGGTTCTATTTTTGGTTAACTTTAACAAGTACAAGTATATGGTATCGGCCCAATACCAATACTGGTATTGGTTCCTGGTATCAGTTAACTTTTACAAGTACGAGTACATAATATCGGTATCGGCCCGATACCGATATCGGTGCATGCCTAGTCTCCGGTACTTTGCCTCCGATGGAGCTCCAAATCTCGGTGGTTCACACGATAACAAGTATGTGTAAAAACAGCAGCTGCTAAACAAAAGCTACTCGCCTTCCCGTACTTTTGTTGGGGATTATTTATTCACTTGGCTTGTTCTACGATAGGTACACGCTATTCGCTTTTATAAAGTTTATTGTTATGCTTGAATTTAATGTTGCTTCTTTGTCTTTTAAATATCCAAATCATGTTAACTTTAGCAATGTAGCTAAAGGTTTTATGTTGAAAAATATCGGATACACTTAAATATAGAACACCAAAGGACTCCAAGGATTTTGGTGTTCTATATTTAAGTAGTATTCATCTATACTTGGGGCAAATTTGGACCCTGATCCTGAGACGGCATTATTAGGATTTTCTAGAACTTTGGAAAATTTTGATAATAATGCTTGTACAATCATAGTCTATGGTATGGTCATCGCCAAAAGATGTATTTTCAAACTGTCGAAAACTGAAACAGTGCCCAGTTTTGAGAACTGGTTGAAGGAAATGGTGGGAATTCTTCACATTGAACAACTGAGATATGTAATGTCTGGAAACCAGGATACATTTTATAATGTATGGAGACCCATTTTAGAACATTTAAAGTGACTGCAAAGCAATATGAACTCTGAAATGAAAAGAAATGAATGAAAATTACACGCCCCTAGGTTGTATTTAGTTAAGTAGGTTTTATTTTGTTATTATTATTATTTTTTTTGATTGTTTTGTTTGCTGCTGTCGAATTTTTTGTGTGTGCATATGTACAATTTGTGTGAAGTATGCACCTTTATGGTGGTGGTGGTGGTGGTGGTGGGGGGGGGGGGGGTTGAAAATCAATAAAAACATATAAAATAAAAATAAAATAAAATAAAAAATACCGGATACACCTCGCCCGCTAGCGTCTCACTTCCTGTCTGGTGCACGTAATGTCTTTAACTTGATGACGATCCGCGTCCGGAAAAAATAGACTTGTTGCAGAACCGCAACCGGTGTGAAGTAGCCTTTAGGTGCCGAAATTCAGGATTTTCTACTTTGACATTTTGAACCTTTCAGTAGTTTAGATCAAAGGGGGAAAAAAATAAAATTGTTTGTCTTTTCAATTAAAGTTTACAGGAAAATTAGTGGTAGGGGGACAAGGATCATCATGTCTCATGTGAAATGACTTAATATGATTAGCATCCGGTATTAAACCACTCTAAAGAGTTAAATCATCAACCTGTAAAGTCTCGCTTTAAGATGTTTTGTCATTCATTTCACATCAGGAATTATTTTGTTTGCTTTCAAGCATTTTCCAGCAGCCAAGGACAAGGTCTCCCTGTACTCCTGTAGCCATTAGTCAGGTCATTAATTACAGCGCTGCAGGTTTCCCCTTAGTTTTCTTACAACCAGCTGTGCTTTCACAAGTTGTTTCAACAAAGACTCAGAGGTGAGCAGTCACTGAGTCCTCTATAGGAGGATCTTGTTTTTATGACGGGCAAGAACATAAATAAGTACTTTTAGGATAATTCTCCTTTCACAAAGTCAACATGACTTCACCAAACACAACTAGTGTAGGAGAAAAATCCTAAAATGTTTGGTTTGTGTGACGCCTGTATGGTCTGTGTGCAGCACAACAAAGAATGGCTCAGTGTGTGTGTGTGTGTGTGTGTGTGTGTGTGTGTGTGTGCGCGCACCTGCAGGCAGAATGCTAACCACTATTAGGTTTGGATATTGCAGCCATGGCTCACCTTAGCGGAATACAATTTAACACATTTGTCATTTTCATCAAGAACAAAAGCTAAAAGTGTAATAACGTAAATCACAACGAGCTTTCTCTTTTCTGATTAAATCCAGGCCACTTCCTGTTGAATATCTTTGACCCATTATTCATACTGTAAAGAATTCCTATTCAAATCCACGTTCTGCTAAAACTAAACCATAAAGTTCATCTGTGCTTTTAGAGACAAGACTGCAGAATTAACATCTTTTTTCAGGTTAATCATTGAATTTATGGCATGGTGAGTAGAAAAGAAAACAACCCTATGGCTAATTTAAAATTTAATCAATTCACTTAAAATAAATCTCTACAAGAAAAACATGAGAATTCATGCATTTTAAATTCAATTCAATCAAAACAAAACAAATGATGTTTGTTCCAGACACAAATCCTTGTTATTTATGATCAGGTATCTAAATATTTGTATTTTTCATATGTTTTACAACACAGACTACATACAAAAATTTAATTGTTTATTAAAATCAATGCAGATGAGTTTCTGTAGAGGATCACAGAGTAGGGAGACAGTTTATGACAGGGTTTGTTTTGTTATTCCTAAAAACAGACACCTCACCACCAGTCTAGTTTATAAACAGGGGTGCACATAACTGGTGTGCATGTGCACCAGATCAGTGGAGGTTCTAGACCAGCGGTTCCCAAACTTTTTTTGCCGCGCCCCTTTCTATGTCCCAGCCGTGTTCGTGCACCCCCAATCACCGGATGGAGATCTTTGACATTTGAACAGATTCCTGGTACCTACGAATCATTAATGTTACATATTTTCAATACTTTTGAGTGTTTAATAATTAAATCATATGTAACCGAGGATTACTGTGAGAGTCGCGCGTCCTATGGTCAGTGAATGCCCCTCGCATTTCCATGTGATGCGCTTATCTTGTAAAGACGGCGGGTGTGTATGGGGGAGTGCTGATCAAATGTTTCAAGTGAGCAGGAGGTTACTACACTGGATTAAGCTGACGGTTCACTTAACTAACTGCTTAGTGTTTTTAAATTAACACCCAGCTCCGTTAGCCATTAGCTCATCGGCGGCAGAAAGTAGCGCTGCATCTTTAGTAAAAACAAAAGAAATAAAGAAAACGACTCCCCATGGAGTTGATTAAATAAGGACACATATGGAATCAATCAGCAGAGTTGTTACAAGCTGTCAAGAAGGATTCTTTGAATAAATAATATCCATTTGACGAGGTAAACAGTCCAGCAGCCCCGGAACTAATAGTAAAAGTTATCGTCGCCTTCAAAATAAAGGTCTGCTCAAAAGGGCGTGATTGACAGAAAAAAGACTCTAAATATTGTCCCACAGCTCCACACAATAATGGTATACATGTTTATTTACACATTTTTTACTGAGTGGGGAAAAAAACACTGTAAATGTGTCATTATTTCAAATTTCCGCCATTACAGTTTTCATCTTGCGGCACCCAGGGGTGCGCGCACCACAGTTTGGGAATCCCTGTTCAAGACCAACATTAGAGGGGGGGGGCAGCTGCTATTTTAGAGGGTCACAATCTAAATCAAAAAACTACAAACATTGTCTTTAAGTATTTAAAAAGTTGGTGTATAATAACAGCAATTCAGTTACAGTTGCTTTGGACACAACTTCAATAAGTTTCAAAATAAAACTATTTTGCACCGATACTTTGATCTCTTGGTTATCATTTCAGTGACTACATGAAACAGTGTTTGTCTCTAAAGCCTCTAAAGACTCAGCACTTAGCGGGGGGGGGGGGGGGGGGGGGG
>SSNR01000130.1:992235-1005810 GCA_006937965.1 Callopanchax toddi
GAGGAGAGCTGTTCTGGTCTGACGCTGACCAGACCTCCTCTCAGCTGTCAACCTCTACACAGCTGACGCTAGTTGCCGGCTCAACCCTGAGACGGTATCAGCCCGTCTGAGCCGATGAAACCAGCTTCCCTCTGAGGTCAGACACCTTCAGTCTGACGCTCCGTGATGGGAATGCCAGGCCTAGACGCTCCCTGCCAGAGATGAGTTATCTAACTTCGTATCCACGGACGACACCTGTGGCCTCCGGCGGTCCTCGACCCCCGGAGCCGTCTGATCCTGACCGAGGGGGAAACCTCACCTCCACCGTCTCATCCGACCTCAACAGTGACGATCCAGGAACGCAGTTAAGTGACCACGACTCTGGTAAAGCTTAAAGGCCTCTTGATAAAAGCTAACAACATTAGCTTACTCAGACTAGTTACTAATTCCATCCATAACTAGTTCCCCTCCATCAGAATCCTTAATCTAAATTAAGTAAATCCCTAGTCTCCTAAAACCTCATGAGACTCAGATTGCTAAAACTTATTTAAGATTCAATTCAAAACACCTTACCATCGTGAATGACTTAATGCTGCTTAAACCTGCTAACTACCTCTTTCTTATCTGTGATATTTGTCGTATGTTTCTTAATAAAATAATGAAGTCTATTTCCATGACTCAGATTTCTATTCGTCAATATTAAATGCATAATCTACTCACTGTAACATCAGAATCGAACCTAGATATCCCTGTAAACACTAAAAAGGTGATAGTATCAGAGGGTTTCCTCTGTGTAAAACTTACCAAACCTGGTAGTGAATTTACAGAAGTATGTGCCAATTATAAACCATAAAATAGAGTTTATAACGCTACAAAATGTAATATCGGAAAATATCGGTATTGGTTTTTGTAATGACACACATAACCTTTACATACTATGCACATGTTATACATCAAACTCTTCAGCTAATTCTCCTCTTTCTCAAAATGTAAAAATACAACAAATCTGATGTATAGTTTTTGAGATATTTGTGTTTATTTGGCACACCTTACATTAAATCCTGTGGATTCAGCATTTCCCAGCCAACCTTGAATGCAACATCTATCGGCGAACCTTTGATGACATCATCGATCCGCGACATTACTTGCAGCA
This sequence comes from Callopanchax toddi, assembly GCA_006937965.1. Lineage (NCBI taxonomy): Eukaryota > Metazoa > Chordata > Actinopteri > Cyprinodontiformes > Nothobranchiidae > Callopanchax > Callopanchax toddi. Next base: position 993,368 of record SSNR01000130.1, read on the forward strand.
TAACATGTAGCGTGAGGACTCCGCCAACATGTCTTTGGTATCGGTTTATATCGGTATCGGAAATTAAGAGCAAGCCAATATCGAACATCCCTACTAACTATTCCTAAATATTTCCCATATGTTTTAATTTTACTCCTAATCTTTTAAAAACCAGCCAAATTATAATAATAACAATAATTTTCTTTTTGTTTCATGTCAAATTCTAAAGAAAGAATAAGAAATATTTCTCTGCTTCACTGGAAGACAAGGTCTCTGAGGCTTGGAGGTCAAAAACTTCAAACTCATGTAGTTTTGAGGCGTTAGAGTCAGCAACCTGCAGGTGAACTAGTCCGTGTTTAGTGTCTGAGCAGGACGATCCTTCAGTCTCCTGACCTCTGCTGGTGTCTGAGAAGAAGAAAAACTCTCCATGCCTCGGTTATCCTTCATATCTGATTTTTTTTCTCATAAAACCTTAAAATACCAAAGAGTTTTTGTATCATGTTCTTCAATATCCTGACTGATGGTGGGGGGAATTATTCAGGAAGTATCTTTATATCTTTCTCTCACATGCAGCTACACGATCAGCTGTTAACTTGACTCAAACGTTAGTATTTCTTCCTGATTCTTCAAAATATTGTTCTGACTGTCACATACAGCAATCATGAATATGACACGCAGCTTCTGAACTAGTCTTTTCTGAATAAATCATCATCACCAACCTTGGGGTGAAGACCGACGCTGCCTTAAAGTTGGGCAGTCAGGTGAACAAATCCACATACGCCAGGGGTGTCCAAAATTTTCAAGATGGGGGGCCAAAATCTCCAAGTTAAACGTCTTCAGGGGCCAAATACATTTCATTTTTTAATTTAAAAAAATGCAAAAATGGTTTTAGAGTGATTTCTTAAATTTGTACTGCTCAAAAATAGACATTAAAGGGTCTCATATGTTTGCTTTAGTAAAAGAAAAGCGTCAAATTCCATGGATTTTATTGGTCTTTTTTTTTAAATAGTTTTATAGTTTATAGTGCAACAAAATCAGGATCTGGGTCCCTCTTTCTTCAGTAAAGCTGCTGGGTTCATGTCTGCCTTTTAGCAAAAGAGTGTGTGTGGTTCTCTTTACTGGGAAATTTAATTAAAATAATACACCTGGTAAATAAAAAACTAATACTTTGAATTGAACTGAAACTTCTAAGTTTTAAAAAGACAACATTTTAAAAAAGTTTTTTGGAAATACAGTTGAGGGCCACAAAAAATCACTCAGAGGGCCACAAGTGGCCCCGGGGCCACACTTTGGACACGCCTGACCTTCGCCGTCTGTCTAAGATGAAGCCGTTTCTGTCAAAATCCCATCTTGAAAGAGTGATTCGTGCTTTCATAACAGCCAGACTGGATTATTATCAGCCGGGCATCGATCTCTCGACTCCAGCTGGTCCAAAATGCAGCGGCAAAGATTTTTAAACAGGAACCAAAGAGAGGGAGCACATGACTCCTGTTTTAGGCTCCCGATTCACCATCGAATTAGTTCTAAACTTCCTTTATTTGTTTTTAAGTCTCTTAATGGCAGCGCTCCTTTTAATTTGACTGAACTCCTGCAGACACATCTCGCTCCCTCAGATCCTCAGAACAGCTGATGCTGGTTGTTCCAAAGGCTAAATCCAGAGGTGATCCATCCTTTTTTTTTAAATATGTTTATTATAAGACAATGCACAGCAAAAGATACAGTGAATCGAATACAGAACATAGAAATCTTGTACATGTCTTCTTTTCCCTTTTTTTTCTTTCCATCTTTATATTTTAACTTCTAAGAGACAATAGACATCACACACCCACAAACGCACACATACAAAAAATAAATAAATTATAAAAGGGAGGGGAGGATGGAAGCAGAGGTATGGGAGATTGGATGGGTCTCACAGATGGTTGCCATTTCTTATGAAATCTATCTGGGCAGCCATGTCTGGAGTATCTAATTTTTTCAATTTTCAGAAATGACATTACATCACTGATCCAGTGTGTGGTTGAGGGAGAGGAGGGGGTTTTCCAAGTCAAAAGGAGAAAACGTCTAACCATCAAAGAAGTAAAGGCTAGAATCTCCAATTGGTCAGCAGAGTAAGGGGTGTAGTCATCAGGAAGACCAAAAATTGCTACATGTGGGGAGGAATGAATAGTTGTAGAAAGTATCCTTGACATCGCATCAAAATAGGTTTGCCAAAGGTTTGTGAGGGATGGACAGGAGAAAACAAGTGGTGCTCGCTTCTGGTTCTGCAGCGAGCAGCCTCTCGGAGAAAAACATATGTGTGAGGTGGCAAGACGAGTCATTGCACCTATCACAATTATCTGTCGAGCCTGGGAATATCTTTGATAGTTTAACTTTAGAATAGTGACACCTAAATAGAACTTTAAACTGGATGAGAGTCAGGCGAGCGCAGATAGAGGTCCTGTGAATAGTTTTCAGAGCATGCTCCCACCAATCATCATCAAGAATCAGACCCAACTCGCTCTCCCAAGCCTCCTTTGTACGTACAATACATGGAAGATCACAACCGAGAATGGTATTATAAACCTTCGAAATAGATGATCTATATGTGGGATTGGGTTCAGTTAAGTCCTCCCAAGGCTGCTTCGTGGGCAGAGAGGGAACATTTGGAAACAAGGATTTAGCGCAGCTCCTTGCCTGGAAGTATCTAAACAGATGGGAACCTGGGAGAGCAAAATTCCTTTGCAAGATCAGAAAAAGAAGCAAAAACACCACTCTTGTAGAGATCCCTGAAACATCTAATTCCTTTGGTTTTGATCCGTCCTTTTCAGTCCTCGCCCCAAAACTCTGGACTGACCTCCCACTTCCTGTCAGACAGGCTCCATCACTTCCTGTTTTAAGTCTCGTCTGAAGACACTTTTATTCCCTCGCCTTTAGTCAGGAGTGAGTGGTGACACTTGGTTGTCTTATGGATTTGTTTTATCTTGAGCTTCATTCAGCTGGTTTTTGGCAATTTCAGCGGAATCATTCAGCATTAAATGCATTCAAACTTTGCATTTTTGCAAGAAAGGCAGCTTTTCTAGTTTGTATTGTTTTAACCTGTCTTTTACCTACTGTTTTATTGTTTTATGTTTATTTTAGTGTTCAGCACTTTGCTCAGTCTCTGTGTTGTTTTAAAGTGCTTTAAAGATGAAAATAAAATAGAAACTATCAGAAAATGGTTGATCTGAAGTCAGTATTTGCTCTTAGCCTCGTCTTTGGGTTTTTGCACAGCTTTATTATTCACTGTTCTGGAAAGTTGTACTGTAGATGATAAATGATGGGATACAGTCATCTGCTGCTAATGCAGGTCTATATCATCGGAGCAGACCCCCTAGCATTGAAGTCCAGACCTTACCTAGCTACTTCTCCTATGGGGTCATCCGGTGTTCCTGTAGGTCAGAGATATAATTCTTCTAGTCTGTCCTTGGTCACCAACCAGAAACACCTCCTCTGGGTCTGTGTGAGAGCATCTGGTGGGCAGGACTTCACCCATAGAGTCAAGTTCAAACAGGTTATGTGGACTTGTCCTCCTGTGGACCCACCACCTGCAGGAGGAGCATTCTGGTCTGGATTAGACCAAGATGGGAGCCTTGGAAGTCCAGTCCCTGATTACAGAACCTGGCAGTTGAGATATGATTCGATACACTGAAATATGAAACAATAGGACAAAATACAACATAATAAAAGTCTTACACTATCCATCATGCACGTTGCACACGTCCCTACAATTGTCTATACAAATGAGACAAAATGCACAAACATGATGCTTCCCCACAGACGTTCAGTCAGTGATATGAACTGAACTTCATGGATCAAATCTAAAACTGATTCCCTTCTTTGAAACATTTATATCCTGATGGAAATGATTTCTTCCAGGATGATTCATCCACGAGGACGAGCGCTGCCACAGACGAGGATGATGAGTAATAAAATGGTTTGTCGTACTGTCTGCCGTGGTCGTCAGAGTCAACGCACATGAACTCAGCAGGGACTTCTTTTCTGGACACTGTGCTTTGAGGTAAGGATCTTAATCCTTTACGTTCACGACGAAGAATTTGGTATTCATTTCATGGGGATGCTCCAGTGCAGAGGGGAGAAAGTTATTTAAGATCTAAACTTTTTCATCCTGACCTCATCTCTTTCTGACAGAATGGTAGGTTTTGTGCATTTGGTCCTCCAGCCCCCTCAGTGCGCCCTACATCTAAAGCAGTCCAGTCCAACGTTACCACCAGCTGCCGTCTGTATCTCTAATTATAGCCTCTGCAGTGCCGGCTCCCAGGGCAAGACCGGGGGTCAGGTTTCTCCTCTCGCACATGCAAACATCCTTTAAGCTTCTGATGAGGCTTAGAAACTCACACAGGGCTCTGCTCGATATTTATTCATTTATTTACTCTTCATATTGACCTCTGCTTGACCAGCCCGGGCACTTAGAGGAAAGTGTGTTTCTGCAGGATAAATTGCAGGAAAGATTTTGAGGATTAGAGTATTTAATTATTAAAGGCAAAGGAAGGATTTTGTCAGTCATGCAGGGGATGAATGATTAAATAAAAGGTTATTGTTTTAGAGGGAGAATGAGCGTTTTTTAACTGTCAAATCGTTTAAAAACTCCCAGCAACAAAGTTTAAATCAATAAAGATGTTATTTGATTTTTTTTTTTTAGCTGTAAGGCAATTGTCCTGATGCATTTTGCATTAGGTGAGATCAGAAATAGGGAATTGTTCGTCTCAGAGGGATAAACGCTGCTGCCGGCTGCTGCGATCATTATGAGATGATTAATGAGGTCTGTGTGTTTGAGACGTGCTGCACAGGAGACTTGTAAAACTTTATCTTCAACTCTTTTCTCTTCTTTATCTCTCTATTTTGGACCCTCAGAGGGGACGGGGGTGTCTCTCAGCGATCTAGCTGCCCTTTTCCATTCCTTCACCCTCTTTCTCTCACCTTCTACGTTTAAACATTAAATTCTCAGAATGCTCGACTTAATTTCTTGGATTTAAATCTGGAGAGGGGCCTGAAAGCACTGGGTTCCCCCCCTCTAGGCGCGCTTCTTGTGTATTTTTAGACCCGCTGTGATCCAGCTCAAGACAACTGTTGCTCGCCGGATTCGAGCGCTGCCTTTTCACAATCAAGCGGGGCCAAAAAGGATTTTACAAAGGAGTTACGTGCATGTTCCCATGGTAACGCAGCATTTCCAGGACCATTAAAGGACCAAAAGTTATCAGTGAAGATTCAGGAAACTCAACGTCTGAGGTACTTTTTAAAAAATCCATTTCACTCTGGCTGAACTTTGCTCTGATCACGGTGCATCTGAAACCCGAGGGCCTGTATGTTAGTTTGCATCATCATCGTTTAAACAGATCTATTTCTGGCTTGTTGCCAGTCATATAGCTTATTTTTATAGGCTGCAGGGACATTTTGTTGCAATCTAAGTAATACATCAAATCTAAACATGTCATTTGCCTTTTTGGGGGGGGGGGGGGGGGGGGGGGGGGGGGTTGAATCATATTTATGAGACAGAAAGTGCAATTAATGTTTCTTCAGATAGTTACGAGCTATAAAAACCACATTTTCTATTTTATAACCACTGCTTTCATATTTCAAAGTGTCTGGTTTGCCACATTTCCTCTAAAGGTGTAGTTTACTCATTTTTTTTAAATACTTTTGCAGTGTTCTCTATGTAAATCAATGCCTTAGTCATTTTTATAAAGAAAAAAGCTATGATGCTTCTATTCTCTGATGCAGAGGAGTGCTGGAAACATCAGGTTTCCTCATTATTATTAATGATATGCACACCCCTCGCTTCTCATTGGTTTTTCTGTAGGACGTGAGGGTTGCTATGCTAACATTAGCATGTGTGGCTAACCACAAAGTCCTCAGAATAACCGCTAATATCGCAGCAAAAATACCGTATTGACCCGAATATAGGAGGACCCCGATTATAAGACAACCTCCCCTTTTCAAGACAAAAAAAAGCTGAAATTCACTTTTTAAAGAAACTGTTTTTATTGAAATTTTGAGAAAATCATTTAAATAATATCGTAATAACAGTCTGCTTTAATATTTGTCTGCTAATCAGGGGTTAAAGTTCTCCATCATGGCGACAATTGGAAAAAAGTTCAGTTAAATCCATTTCTTGCTCTATCTATCTTCTAGCGCTCTCTCTCAGTCTTCCTCCCTCCCTCTCTCTCTCTCCCTCTCTCTGTGTGTGGTGGAAATCAAAGCTGCTTTCATAAAACAATGCCGCCAATTTGCCATGAAGCTGAGCCAGTATCTGGTAGCCTTTGGTCGTTCATAAGTGTTTACTGTGCTGGTAATGTTGCTCAATCATGTACTTTTCACAAAAGATTATGCAATGGCGGCGGTAAGGGGCGGTCTTCGCGCTGTCGGCGTGCGGGGTTACATGAGACGGAAGAGCCCGTATTAAACACACAAACAGACAGGCGACTTCTGCGTCTGCTCTTGACTGCGTGAGAGTCGGGTACAGATTAGAACGAGGTTCTGAGCAGCTGTGTGAGGAAGGAAGTGAATGACCGACGAGAGCCGAGCCCTCACCTGAGAGAGGTCCGCGCTGAAAGCTCCTTCCCTGGGTCTGGAAGGTGAACCTGGCTGGACTGGTTCAATCCCCAGTGGGCCTGTAACTTTGAGCTGGTTCAGACCGGACCAGTCGCTACCTGAGCTGCTTCCTGTTGCTGCCGCTTTGACCAGAAGGCTGCGCCCTCTGCTGGTTTGGTCGTGTAATGACCCCCAAAAAACTAGGCCGTGATTATAAGACGACCCCCCCTTTTCACATAATTCTCAATGAAGAAAAACTCGTCTTATCTTTGGGTCAATAGTAGTAGTAGTAATAGTAGTAGTAGTAGGTTTATTCAGCACAGTACAATACTATAAACAGTGCAATTAAACAATATAAACAAACTGAATCCAGTTGATTTCTGTCTGAAAGGGTGTAGGCAGAAGCAAAGCTTATAATGGTCACCTACCCCTTTACCTTAGAAAATCACTATAACACCAAACATACAGTAGTATAGAATCTTAAAGTACTTCCATACAGTAAAAAAGAAAAGCGCTACATACATCCAAAGGTCATACAAATCAAATAAAATAATAATAATAAAAAATTATAAATGTTTTAACTTAATTTTCCCTACTGTAAGAAAAAATAATATTTTCTTTGTAACGTCTCTTAAAACTAACCATATTAGAACATAATCTTATATTATCTGGACAACTATTCCACATGTTGACACCTTTAACGGATACACAGTGACTTTTTAACATCTTTGGCTTTTTAAATAATAAAGTACCTCTCAGGCTTGATTTGCTCATTTGGAGCAGAGTCTGGACATGATGAGGTAGAAGGTAGAAGCACATTCCTCCAGTTTTAAGATCCCTGCACTGGTTACCAGTGCATTTTAGAATTCATTTTAAACTTTTAGTTTTTACTTTTAAAGCCATGCGTGGTCAGGTCCCTGTTTATATCTCAGACCTTTTAAAACCCTACAGTCCTCCTCGTAGTTTGAGGTCTACTAGTCAGAGGCTGTTGGAGGTTCCTAGATCACATTTTAAGTCCAGGGGAGATAAATATTTTAAAGTAGTGGCTCCAAGATTATGGAACGCTTTACCTCCTCCTCTGCGTAGCCTGGATTCTGTTGACTCTTTTAGGAAACAGTTGAAAACTCATTTATTCAGGCTCGCTTTTAACTGATTTTAGGTTGCATGATGTTTTTGTTTTATCATGTTTTTATTTTGTGTTTTATCATGTTTTTATTTTGCGTTTTATCATGTTCTTTTTAAGTTTTTATTTTGTGTTTTATTATGTTCATTTTAAGTTTTTATTTTGTGTTTTATTATGTTCTTTTCAAGTTTTATCCTTTGTGTTTTTATAATTCTCATTATTATTGTTATTTTGCTGAAATTATGTTATTATTATTATAGTTCAAATAAATCATTCATTCATTCATAATTGTTTTTATTGTAAAGCACTTTGTGGCCATTGGCCTGAGAAAGGTGCTATATAAATAAAGTTATTATTATTATTATTATTATTATTATTATTATTATTATTATTAAGTTTGTGTGCAGCTTTAAACATAATTTGTATCGTGATGTAGTTGACTAAGTCACTGAACTTTAAGATATTTAAACGAATGAAAAGTGGGTTTGTTGGTGCGTAGTAAGATTTGTTACTGATGAGTCTGATGGCTTTTTTTTTTGCAGTAAAGTTATTGAATGAATATTTGTCTTATATGTGTTACCCCAAACCTCAATACAGTATGTCATATATGGAAATAGCAATGAGTAATATATGGTGGTTAGTGTATTTTGAGAAAGAAAGTAATGGACTTTGTACAGAATTGCAACAGTTTTTGACAGTTTTACTTTTTACATAATTTATGTGAGATTTCCAGTTTAATTTGTCATCAATAAAAACTCCAAGAAATTTAGTTTCTGTTACAATTTCAGCATCATTTATAGTTAGTTTTCTACTTAAATTATTGGGCTTATTTCCAAATATAATACATTTCGTTTTACCAGGATGAAGTGATAATTTGTGTTTAAATTGATGTAGTTCCTCCTCCATCACATCCAGAAGCTGCTCCAAATGATCCCCACTACAAAACACAGTTGTATCATCAGCAAAAAGTATACAATTCAGGGACTTTGAAACCAAACAAATATCATTAATATATAAAGTAAACAATAATGGACCAAGGACTGAACCCTGTGGCACTCCACATGTAACCTGATAACCTGATGATGTCATATTAAATTGAACACACCTGTCCTGTAGGTAGCTAGTTATCCATTCATGTGCCAGTCCTCTAATGCCGTACTTATACAACTTATTCAATAATAATGTGTGATCTATAGTATCAAAAGCTTTCTGGAAATCAAAAAACACCCCGACTGTGTATTGTTTGTTCTCTATTGCATTTGCTATTTGTTCAACAAAATTAATTAAAGCTAGTGAGGTGGTACGATGTTTCCTGAATCCGTATTGCTGGTCACAGAGTATTTGGTGTTTTAACTATGAATTCATTTAACCTTTTTACAAATATCTTTTACAAAATTTCGGAGAATTGTGGTAATACCCAACAGCTCCTACTCGGTGCTAAAAAAAACAGCATTCCTACAGGAAAATTTACAAATTGACGCATGCCCAGCCTGGAACTCGAACTTGAGAGGTGGCGTCTTATACGTCTATGCTACAGTTAAATTATTATGATTTTGTTCTGTTTCTATACATGAACATTACGTGTTTCATTAAATAAAATAAGATATTTTTCACTGGCCAGTGGGGCCCCCAGACCACACGAGGACCCTATAGGCTCAAGCCATATCTATGTGCAATAATCCAGGCCTGTCTATGTGACGTAGATCTGCGTCAAATACGCAGTGATACACAGTCAAATGCGCTTTTCAAATCCAAGCGTTTCAACCTCAATTTTCTATAAAAAGCTAAAGCTGGAGATCCATGCAGAAGACTGTTTTCATGTTCAGCCTGCATGAAAAGCTCAGAGTGACCAATATTAATCAGAAAATTTTTTTTTTCAGAAAACCACACCTTTAAAGCTGGCTTTGTGCCAAGATGAGGAAACACTGGTAACACTGGTCTACTCTTTGATCTGTTACTGTTGAGCAAAATGAAGCAAAAGCACTTTGTTCCAATCTGAAACTTTTAAAGATTCATTAGTTAGTAATAGTATTACAAATTAATGGGGCACAGCAAATTCAGCATGCTCTAATTAACACTGTCAGATTTGATTTCAACACTTTAGAAGTGTCTATATGGGTCCACACCAGTAAGAGTTAATTTAACTCTTTTTGGAGAGTTGGTACTTTAACTCTGAATTCAGTGTCAAAAACCAACTCTTCTGGAGTTGATCATTTAACACTCACCAACACTAACTAGTGTCAGAGTTAATATATTAACTCTCTCACAGGAGTTGTTTGTTAACTACACAAGAGTTATTTTTAATGTAGCCTTAACACTATAAAAGTGTTAACTGAATTTTTATGAATTCTTAAAAATTTCTTAAATTGACTTGAAAACAAAAAAAGAAACCGCTTTCTTTTACACATTTATTTAAAAACATTTCCAAATAAACAATACGGAACAATGTATTTGCTCTCACACTCTTTAGAATATTGTCCATCAAAGGATCTGACATGTGCGCTGATCAATGCAAATAACAGCTTACTCATTACTTATCTTCAATACAATATGCATGAAAAAGTTCAAAGTGCAATACAACAAATGTTCTAAGACACAGGTAGATCATGGATGTTCCAGTTCATATAAGCAGACATCTGGTATTCAGTACCATAATTTTGTATTCTAATTTATAGATGAAACAGTTGAACAATAAGATTTCTGGAACAATAAATTTTCATCTTCCAAACCATCAATTGTTCTTATTTTGCTCACCAATACAGAAGAGGAATGGCTGCCTTTCGTTGACTTTCTCCAGAAAAGTGGAGCAGAGACTCCTTCCTGTAATATAAATGACAAATTTCAGTCATTTGTATATTTTTCTTTTGCTCAACTGACACAAAATTAAAATACCCTTGAGGGAAAACATAATGCTACAAACACTGAGTAAAATAGGACAAATTATGTAAACATGGCTTTATTTTTTGTAAATGTTCTTCTATATTCAAGAACCTGTTATGACAAATGTCGTAAAATAAAAATATTTAATTTACAGCTGCATTCCTGTTATCAACTTGCAACTCAACCAATTTATAGATTGTTGCTGCATATAATCCATAAATAACTTTGGTAGTGTTGATGGTACATACCTTGACAAATCTTAGAAGATGATTGGCTGCCTGGGCTGAGCTCATCTTAGAAGCATTTCTTGTGTCCTCTTGATGTCAGGGGGCAGGAGATGCAGCAACAACAGAAGAGATGTCATGTCTGTCCCAGCCTTGAAGACAAAAAGCATATTTTAAACAAAACATAAAACGTACTGGAAAGAGACATTCTGTTCCCCTTTTTAAAATGACTTAAGCGCCCTACAAACACTAAATTTGGACTAGAAAACTACTTTAAGAAGTTTTGTTAATTACTGGACTTCTTGGACATTTTGTAACTACAAAAATATATACAATAATTTATTCTATTACAATAAGTTTAGTTGAGTGTCTGATGACAGAGAGCATCTCTCTGCACTCCTCACCAAAGAGCTGTCCACCAGCTGACAGCGATTCTCTTTGGATTGTTGGGCTGTCCTGGAAGTTAGGTCTGGAACACCTGCCAGCGCCATCATAGGTGTCGCGTTGGACTGTCTTGAGCCTCCATTCAAGATGGCCGGTATTAGCCTCAGGATCTGAGTCGAACCATGCTGAGAATGTTCCTGCATGCACAGACAAAAGACAGACAGGTACAGACTTTAAAAATGCATCAATGGAATGAACACTAGAAATAAATTTGAAATGACAATAAATTACAATATGTAGCGGTAGTAACACTTACACAACCATTTTTTGAATATGGACCTTGGAGATATGGAAACAGTGTTGCTATCCTGATTGCACAGTTGGTCCAGACACTTATGGGTGGGATCCTCCTTTAAAAGCAAAAATATTTATTTTAATTTTGCTCATGTGAGACTGTTTTTATGATCACAGACCATAAAATTCTTACCCATATGATGCATCATGTCTGCAACCAGTTGTCGGAGAGTTTCACTGAAGATGTCACCTTTTGGGTAGGGACCTCTGGACAGTACACCTTCTGAAAAAATTTTTTTTTTTTTTTAATAAACTTAAGCAAATTAACCCAAAATATTCTCAATTTTATTATGTTGAGTGCCAATAAATTGCTTTAGGTTAAATGATGATTCAAGTGCTGTCAAATGTTTTTAATAACAAAAAAGTAAAGCTTTTCTTCCTCTGAAAGTTCACCTGTTTAGCTTCATCAGGATCAAGTGCTTCTACTCCCCTTTTCCTGTTCTTCATACTAAAAGAAAAAAGAATTAAATAATCAATTTATCGTATTTAAATATTGCAAATACCTATTTGGTTGCTGTGGGTCACTGACAGTAAGTGATTATTTACCATCATTAAACTGAATATGAATACAAACCTTCCTGAAGAAACTGGGAATAGAGGAAGCCGTCATCATCGCTTCGTGGAACTTTAATGCATTTGTGCACTCCTTCATATTCCACCTTTGCAGGCATTTCCTGTATGGGCATACAGTATACTGTAAATTCAGTAATAGTTCTGTATTAGTAATCATTTAACTTTTTAATCTATTAACAGTGCAAAGTAAGAAAGAAGAAACACTGAGTCATAACTTGAATAAAGCCAAGTATCTTTTAAAAACGTAAACTTTGTGCACTTTAACCAAACTTTGCACCTTGAATTTTAACAGAGGAGCCACTAAAATGCACTGCTGTGGGGATCTTTTGTAATTGTTCTTTATTTTTTATTATGATTCA
>SSNR01000130.1:1005820-1049284 GCA_006937965.1 Callopanchax toddi
TCTCTGCACTCCTCACCAAAGAGCTGTCCACCAGCTGACAGCGATTCTCTTTGGATTGTTGGGCTGTCCTGGAAGTTAGGTCTGGAACACCTGCCAGCGCCATCATAGGTGTCGCGTTGGACTGTCTTGAGCCTCCATTCAAGATGGCCGGTATTAGCCTCAGGATCTGAGTCGAACCATGCTGAGAATGTTCCTGCATGCACAGACAAAAGACAGACAGGTACAGACTTTAAAAATGCATCAATGGAATGAACACTAGAAATAAATTTGAAATGACAATAAATTACAATATGTAGCGGTAGTAACACTTACACAACCATTTTTTGAATATGGACCTTGGAGATATGGAAACAGTGTTGCTATCCTGATTGCACAGTTGGTCCAGACACTTATGGGTGGGATCCTCCTTTAAAAGCAAAAATATTTATTTTAATTTTGCTCATGTGAGACTGTTTTTATGATCACAGACCATAAAATTCTTACCCATATGATGCATCATGTCTGCAACCAGTTGTCGGAGAGTTTCACTGAAGATGTCACCTTTTGGGTAGGGACCTCTGGACAGTACACCTTCTGAAAAAATTTTTTTTTTTTTTTAATAAACTTAAGCAAATTAACCCAAAATATTCTCAATTTTATTATGTTGAGTGCCAATAAATTGCTTTAGGTTAAATGATGATTCAAGTGCTGTCAAATGTTTTTAATAACAAAAAAGTAAAGCTTTTCTTCCTCTGAAAGTTCACCTGTTTAGCTTCATCAGGATCAAGTGCTTCTACTCCCCTTTTCCTGTTCTTCATACTAAAAGAAAAAAGAATTAAATAATCAATTTATCGTATTTAAATATTGCAAATACCTATTTGGTTGCTGTGGGTCACTGACAGTAAGTGATTATTTACCATCATTAAACTGAATATGAATACAAACCTTCCTGAAGAAACTGGGAATAGAGGAAGCCGTCATCATCGCTTCGTGGAACTTTAATGCATTTGTGCACTCCTTCATATTCCACCTTTGCAGGCATTTCCTGTATGGGCATACAGTATACTGTAAATTCAGTAATAGTTCTGTATTAGTAATCATTTAACTTTTTAATCTATTAACAGTGCAAAGTAAGAAAGAAGAAACACTGAGTCATAACTTGAATAAAGCCAAGTATCTTTTAAAAACGTAAACTTTGTGCACTTTAACCAAACTTTGCACCTTGAATTTTAACAGAGGAGCCACTAAAATGCACTGCTGTGGGGATCTTTTGTAATTGTTCTTTATTTTTTATTATGATTCAGGTGTAAAGATGTTTTAGAAAAGTTTAACCAGCTGGATAACGATATCCCTCTTCACCAACCTGAAAATGAAGCAGCTCCTCCTCACTGCTGCAGCAGGAGACATGCAGTAACCTCCTCCTGCAGCGGTGAGGAGCTGCATTTCTTTACTAAGCAAAAAATAAAACGGAGGAAAGAAACGCTGTGTTACAATAATGTATCTGTCTGGACTGTGCATGTAATCATGAAACAAGCAAGGTCTCTGTTAGATGTTATGAGGTAAATGTTACTTGTATGAAGACAGATAGAAAACACTGGTAGTTTTTTTCCAGGCAAACACCCAAGTCTAACCACGCCGAACACGGGCTCTATTAAATACAAACCACATGGTAGTTAGTTCGGTGTGCGGCTAAAAAACCGCAAACCAGTCACGGAGACCATGCGGGTCTTAATAGTGTCTGAACCGGGTAGAATTTTCAAAAAGTTATGGTGAAGTTTCAAGTGGCGCCATAAAGCGGACGTTCATATTTGAGAACCCAAACACCTGCACTATGCTATTTGTGTAGGAGTTTAGCGACATGTTTGACTCCGAATGTGTCTCCAACAGTTTTCCTTGCTACAGTATTTGTCCTCAGACAGAAACTTTCAGCGAACTTAAACAAATGACTAACCTGACGTCGAGTAACGTGGCTAGCTTAGCGCCTGTGGCTCCACTCAGACAAATAGTACAAAATAATGAAATATTATAACCATCTCTGGCAAATATCGATTTCAGTGACTTACCGAGTGTAGAAAACAATGTAGACAAAAAGAAAAGTCGAGTTAAAATGTCCTGGAGGAGCTTCTTCTCCTCTCTGCTGCAGCTCCGACCGGTAAAAGGAGAGGGAGGAGTCAGAGACTGACTCTGGAGGTGTTGTGTCCACTGCAGGTGTTCAGAGTTAGCAGGTCAAGAGTTATCTTATCCCATTTGACACCTACAGATTTGATTTAGAAACACTCCTTTTTAACACTCAGTTTTAACTCGCACTATTTGGCAACTCAGAGTTACATATCAAGAATATAACTCTTCTCAGATTTAAATTAACTCTACACTTGCTGAAATTTGACCAACACCCCAAAATTAACACTTTTGAATTTGCTGTGGGATATTTGTTGTATGAAGATGTTTTTTAGTTGTAAAATGTGTCTTAAAATCACACAATCATCATAATGTTATTAATGAGAAACTGAACACCTGGGTTAATAAAGTCATTTTCTTTGCTTTGGGGAAAATAGCTGCTCAGATTCTCACAGTTTTATCTGGTAAAGTGAATTATTAGAGGTCTTGGAACCAAAATGATTTAACGAGTAAGCATATGGGATAAGATTTGTGCCAAAAGGATCAACCAAAAAAAAAAAAATACACACAAAATATTCCAAAATAAAGCGACCAAAAAGAACATTTCAGAAGCAAACGTGTGAAATTCAAAATTTAAAAAATTCTTAAATATTTATTTTTCTTAACAAATACTTATTTTTACTTTTTAACAATTCCTATTTTATTTCTTTGACACAACGTTTTGGTTCTCACTTCATTCTGTGTTTACTGTTTAGGCTTTTATTTTGAAGGGGAATGTTTTGCTTCTAAAGAAAGTCTCAGTGGGAGGGGCTTTTCAGTGCTTCGATCTCATTGGTTGTGAGGGTTTGAAGTAGGTGGCTCCATACATGTGGCAAACAGCAACCAATGAGATGAAAGCCCTGAAAAGCCCCTCCCACTGAGCCTTTCTTTTTCCTGTTTTTGTTTCAAAAATGTTCTTTTTGTTGCTTTATTTTGTGTGTTTGTATTTTGTGGTTGATCCTTTTGGCACAAATCTTATCCCATACATGAATCCTGACTCGGGCGTAGAGCTCTCTTTTGGGATACTTATGGCAAGCAGAACTAGCAAATATTCAAATGCTTTAAATACTAAAAAGGGAAGGAGCTCCACGTGAACTTCAGTTGTCAGTCCTAAGTGATGGAATGACATCATTCCTACATCTGTTGGGAACATTAAACCTCCCATGATCTCAACTATCTTTACTCATCTCGGATGATTTTGTGACGTTAGATCACTCAGCGAGTCACACCAAGCCGTTGGTGACTTTCATTCACCCTTAAATGCCAGATAGTAGTCAGCACTCACATTGTTCTAATTCTGTTCATTCCTCTGGCGTGAAGGAGGCTGCAACAGTTGGTGGTCATGAGTGTGTGTGAAGATTAGCTCACGTAACAACAGGTGGGCTCGATCGGACGCATATCAGAGGCTTTGTTCCAAACTTCGACTACAGAACAAGAGAAACACACCGTGGAGGACACGTTCATCCTTCGATCATTGTGACATTGTGCTTCTTTTACTTAACGCTAATCGTTTCCAGGATGCTCGTGATCAAATCACATGTTTCAGCGCTGTGCTTCTGCATCTCAGATAACACACGTGTCAGCTGTTGTTTAGCAAATCGATGATTAGCCTCCATGAGTTAGCTGTATAGGGTAATGCACAGCAGGTTGTGTGTGTGTGTGTGTGTGTGTGTGTGTGTGTGTGTGTGTGTGTGTGTGTGTGTTGGGAGGGTGCGTAGAATTATGTTCAATTGATTTTGCCGTTTGCTAACTGAATGCAGCTACAGAAAGGTCAGACTGAGAGCAGCTACAGAATCAAAACACGTCAATATCTGAATGTTGGAGGCTACAGATTCATGAACGATGTGAGCTCTACTGAACAACAGATATGTGTATAGATGTGGGGGATGGATGTTTGCTGAGATGTAACCAGAAGGCTGGTTTTTAACTTTGTTTCTTCCCTCCAGGCCTCCTTAGGGCATCATCCTGCTCTTGAGTTCTTGCCTTTACATTTAGCTTCTTTATATGAACTTTTTGGTCATTTTGAAGTTTTTTTGTGTGTAAAAATGATAAATAACTACTATATTACTTGCAGTAGTTTTTTGGCAGCCTCTGTTTGGAGACTTAGGACTAATAAGAAGTGAAGCCTAGATTAAAGTGTATTGCTGCCATCTTAAAACAGCTCAAGTGTTTGAAATTCAGTCATTTTAGTCATTTTCCAAGCACTTAAAAGGCAAGATTTTTCAGCAGTGGGAAGGATTTACTGTGCTTACACATAAACTGTGTCTCCTTGAGCCAGTCTGTGCTAATCTGACCCTTTACGGTTAATGAAAAGTCACTATAGCTCCATCTGCTGCTTGGATCCAGAATACCACGTTTGTAACTTCTGAGTCTCTGGTTCGGTGTCCTGAAGTCTCACAAAGTCACGTATCTCATGAGGGTGAAGGCTAGTTTATACTTCTCCCATCTGCGTCGGTACGTAGACACACAACGCCATTATCCGTTGACGCAAGAGCTCTCTGACAAGGACGGACGGAGTCGAGCTTACTTTTCTAAATATCCGTCGAACGAGACGGAGAGCGCACGTCTCTTATTGGTCGGCTCAACACCCTGTGATCATTTCCGGCTTGACGCCGGTATCAACAGAGTAGTAATAGAATCTCGAGGAAGCAGATATGGATCAGCTTGCATCAGTGTCCCTCACAGGTTGAACAAGAGCTACATATTTGCTCGTCGTCTGCCTCGTCCTCACCAGACGGACATTCAACGCTGTCTCCTTCACTCCCGTTTAATTATTTTTAACAACATTGTTTTGATCCTCGAGATCAATCTGTTCAAACTCAATCAAAATTCGCTCTCTGTCGGCCATTACTGAGCTGAAATAAACAAACTTTGGTCGACTGGAGGCATTACTGCAGAAAAGTTATGCGCCCTCTGCTGTCCTGGTGGAGAATTGCTTCACAACACTGACAGAGCAGTAAAAATCAAAACGTCTCCGTCAATACGTGTGAGCGCAAACGTGCTGTCGGAGAAGTATAAACTTGCCTTTAGGCTAACCCAATGTGGCTAGCTGTTAAGCTAGCTCCGGAGTGTTTTTAGCTCATGATTCCTGATTTTTTTCCCATCTCTCCCTGCTTGAACACAGCTGATTTCTTTGAATGAGTGATGAACCGCTCCAGTAGAAAGCAGTGAAGGCTGAGGAGACGTTTCTACAGGTAGATTTAGGGCTTTCTGAGCAGAAACAATGCTAACGTTTATACGGCAGTGATTTAAAACGGACACTAGGGGGAGCTAAAAACAATCAAAACTGCATTGTGTGTCTTTAAAAAAAAACCAAAAAGGTCATAGCTATATTTAAGACATCTTTAAATTACAGTCAATTTCGAATTTAAATTATTTAAAGCAATACTGAGCCGTTTTTAACACTTTAAGTTAGAGCATTAAAATTGATCTCAATGATTATTTAGTTAGAAACTTGACCAGTTTCATGTTTGACAGCACTCTGCTGCCCTCTACTGGCCAGATACCGCACTAGACAGTTTTGAGCCCGGCCCGTACCTTCAAAGATGATGTCACTTTCTGCTTTACGGCAGAACCGGCAGAGAGAGAAAGATAAACCGTTTATGAACTTATAATATTTATACATTCAAAAGAAATGTAAAAGCAACAACTTGTCTGACAGATTAGTAGCTGAAAGCTGTCGCAGACTGGGCTGGAAAAAGTTCAGGCATGAGATGATTTACGACGGTAAAAGTGAAACTTTTAATCGTAGCCTCCTACTGCCCCCTACTGGTTAAAAGTCACTCAGTGCTGCTTTAAATACTATTCCCTGGTTATTTGCAAGCATCCCCAGCTGTAGCAAACGGTAGCACTTGGACTGCTACATCCAAAGCATACTTTTGCCCCAAATGCCTAAATGTAATAAATGTCACCCCAGATTATTAATACAATATTTCAAAAACATCTACATCTTAAGTTGTGAGCATTATTTCATGCATCAGACTGTAAAGGTTAATTTACTCAAACAATCTGAGTCACTTACAGTTTATTACAGGCTAACCCTCATTGGTCTATATTCTGAAACAACACTTGCATTCAGTTTATATTCCTGACCTAAAAACATGAGTAATGTCCTCAAAATGAGAAGATTTCAATAAAAGGTTCAACTGGACCTTCTCAGAGAAACATTAGTGGACGTTTGAGTCAAGTGGAGCGTATTAAACACACACGTAGCAAAATAATCACATCCTTGAAGCTCAGCCCTTCCACGACGTCACCGTGATGAAAACTTTTCTTTGGCGAAGTAATTTGTCTCCGTGTGTTCTCGTCTATCTGCTGCCGTCTCTCTTGTTATTCTCTCCCACTCCTCTTCTTGTTGCTCATCACCTCCTCGTATCTCTCACATGAATAAACAGAACATATTCTAATGAGTCACCAGCATCTGCGTAAATAAACACCTCCCGCGTGTTGGCTTTTAATCATGCACACACTCAACTTGTCCTCCGCTGGCTTCAGAAGCGAGTTTACAGAGGGCGATATGACAAAAGCATGTCTTTTATTCATCTTTAATAATGTTATAGGCCGGATAAATAGAAGGAGAGTTGATATTCCTCCACATAATGGTCATTTTTTCTGTCCTGACTTGTCATTTTCTTTGTGATTTTGAAATCATTTCTAGTTATTATGAGAATTCTATAGGTTAATCCAACTCGCTGCTTCAAGATAAAGAGATTATGACTGATGCATGTTTAAGAATGTCCTGTTCCAGCTTCCGTAGTTTGTGCTTTGCATGTTAGCGCTGTGCAAACGTCATTTCTGCAAACAGAGGTGGAAACTCTGTCAAAGAAACAGATTTTTTTTTCCTCTCCAACCTGTTTCCAGCTCCGCTCACCGATGACGGGTCACGCCGGCGGCGGGGAGGCGGTCCCTCCATCTCGGTCCAATCAGAGGACGTTTGTGGAAGATGTCATGTTGACTTTCAGTTCACCGATGGCCTGGCTGCTGGTCGTGGCTCTGGTCATCACATGGTCTGCAGTGGCCGTTGTATTGTTTGACTTACTTGATTACAAGACTCTAACAGGTAACAAAGACTCACTAGATATGTTGCATTTTCGGTTTTATGCCTTTTAATATGTATTATAATCCAATGAGATGTGATTATAATGTGTTTTTCATCCAGTCACACTTGATCCATTTCCCAGTCACATCCATTTACTCCTGTGAGACACTTTTGAAGCCGACTTCAAAAGTGGACGTGTTGTCACAAAGGTCGTCACGTTCAGCAGCATCCACGCGTCTGGACACAGGAAACACACCTCCTGGGTTTCCTCCTGACTCACAAACAGATGCTGTGAAAGTAAAAACATCTCATATTCATCCATCATTTGACCGTTTACTGCGGTTTGAGATTCATCCTCGCCTCCTGTTTCCCTTAAAGGGGTCGTTTGGGTATTTTCTGTAACATCTATGAAGGTATTTTTCCGTAACTTTAAAGTAAAAAGGACTTGACATTTAGCGACCAGATAAAAATGTTGTGTGAAGTTTTTTTGAAGTGATGTTTTGAGGGCACATGTTGAACTTTGGAGTGAGCTTTAAAAGTTACTATATAGGATTTAACTTATAGCGGGGGTGCCCTCACTGTTTCACCCTGTGAGCTACTTTTACAATGAGCAGCGCTGAAAGATCTACCATATATTCAAAAATGTATGAAATTAATTACAGCCTTTGTAAATAATTAATCGCATTTAATACTAACAATACAATTTACCGTAAAAAGCCTTTTTTTTTTTAATTTAGAATAATCTTATTGGGAGACAGAATCAAATAATAGACCTGAACTTTAATATTATAAACTCAAGCTTTTTTAATTTATGAAAAAAAAATGCGTTTCAGTTCAAAACAGTTGAAAAACAAAAAAAATCTCCCTGACTAAAACTGGACAGACCCTAAAATACTATTATTTTATTTGTTTTTATGTACAATTTCAAAAGGGAATTGTCTTAAAATATTAACAATAAAATATTTCCAACATGTGGAAACACCTGGATGAGAGAATCATTTTTTGCAGTGTTCAAACTGACCCACGGTCTGGAGATTTCTGCCTCACTTGAGAGGCACCTGGCTGCAGACACAAGATGGCGGACAGCCACTCTCGTACTACCGTACCGGAAGCTCTCTACCGGAAGTGACGTAATTCTCCGTACCGGAAGCGAATATCATTTTTCTAGATTGGCTGTGGGGATTTCAAGCAAGGTCAACAACCCTCCCTCTAACCCTAACCCTAACCAATTCCGGTACGGTATACGGAGGTTGCTGTCCGCCATCTTGTGTCTGCAGCCAGGTACTCTTGCCTCACTTTGAGGGATCCGAGCTCGGTTCCGGTTCGATACTGGTTTTTCTTTTCAGATAGGAGTAGGGATGAGAACCGACTCACGTGATGTGAAACGGTGCCTCGTTTCGGTTCCTGTCCGTCATTAATGAGAACTTGTGAGAGAGCGATAAGCTGTCGCTGATGCTGCGCGCGTCACCAGCACTTCAGGCGTGGTGTGTGTGTGTTTCGGACGTGGTACAGTTGTGTGTGTTGCCGTCGCTGAGTGGTGTGTGTCAGCGCCTCCAAATCGGGAGGAGCTGCGCGCACGCATCTCACCTGTATCGCGGCTGATTGTCTCTGTTGCTGTGTGTGTCCATTTCACCGCCGATCTCTTTCGGTTTTCGTGGTGAAAGGACGAAGCGGGGGACTGAGTTTTCCCGCGAACGGGTAGACGGGTGAAGCGACTGATTTTGCTACAGGCTAGCGCTAGCGATCTACTAGTACTGCCTTCAAGATCGACTAGTCGATATTGGGCACCCCTGACTTATAGGATACACACATTGACATTATGAGGTTGACAAGCCATCTACTTACCATTTGTCTGCAATCTAGACAAAAAGAGCCACCATGTTTTTATTAGCCTTTCTACCATTTATTAAACATTACATCATTTTTTCAGCATAAAATGCATTTTTTTTTTCAAATTCCACTAAGGTTGTTCACACAAACTGTTATTAAATGTTGAAAAGTTGTTTTAACACTGCAGTAGTGTTAGCCCTGCTCAGATTAGCCGTTAGCTTAGCGGTCGTCAGCTTTATTTCCAAACTGAGGCTGTTCGTGGAGCTAACAGGAAGGATTTTGTTCATAGCGTCTCCACAAAACCCCACTTCAGAGTCCGACGCACACCGGTGTAAAGATCCACTCTAAAAACACACTCACACAGTCTGATTAGATGATTTATTTTAAAAGCTGGTTTCACTGATTGTTTCAAAACCCAGAGGAGCTTTTTTTTAATTTTATTTAAATAAATGTTATCTTCATTTTACAATCTAATTGATCACATTTCTGTAATCGCGCCGTAATTACTTCATAAACACGAGATAACAGAAAATGAATCACTTCAGCTCGCAGCTACGTTTGTGATTCATTAAGATGTAACAATCAGGCTTTCTCCTATTTTATCCCATTCGTGATAAAAGTGACAATAGACGTTTTTTCATGTTCTCGACCCCGAAGCGTTTCCAGGACTATCAGCGTCGCTGTTGCTAAGACCAGACAGCCTCCTGAACTCTATAAAGAGCATCACACCTCATCGCCTGCTCATTTCTGGAGTTAGAGAGAAGCTCACCACAGAGCAGAGTGGCTACTGGCGGGAGTCCAGAACTGGAACAGCTTCTGCTGGGTCAGAAAATTAAACTGGAAGCACCGATCTCAGAGTGAGAGAACGGCTTTCATCAAGTGAACGCCTGAATCTTTTTCCTCTCCCTTCCTGGAAAGAGAGGGACTCCTGCTACTGGGAAAATGAGACTTCTCCTGGTGTCATTACTGACTTGTGTTTATTGACATGGATCATTTAAGTAATTATTTCTTAAAAATTGACACTTTAAAGGAAGAGCTTGTGATGTTTAGTAATTCATGAGCAGTGTTGGGAGTAACTAGTTACAAAGTAATTAGTTACAGTAATATATTCCTTTTTTGAGTAACTAGTAATATATTAACATTACTCTTTTAAAGTAAAGTAATATATTACTAGTTACAATTTGAGTAACTTACGAGTTACAACACCCCACCCCCCTCCCCCAAAAAGACATTTGCCGAGGAGTTGGATAAGACGTGTGTTGCTATGGAAACGGAGCTGAAGAGAATATTTGGAATATCAACAGCTGATGTATGGACTGACAATAAAATATTCTTTAGAATTGACTGTAGTTTAATAAAATAGTGAGAAAAATTAATTTTTGTGAAAAATGTAAATTGATCAGTTATAGTGTTTTAGAATGCCGTCACATAAGATATTTTGCCAAAAGTAACTCAAAGCAGTGTAACGTAGTTACTTTTGGGGGACTGTAATATGTAATACAAACTAGATTACATTTTTTTTGCTGTAACTAGTATTATTAATATATTACAAATTTAAAGTAACTTACCCAACACTGTTCATGAGTAAGTTATTGATCTTTATTCACTTTATGGACTTAAAATGATGCCATTTGGACTAGACTGACCAGGATTTGCATCTTTCAGATGCTTCTGTTCCCGTCTCTGTCTTTAAATATGTGAAGATTATCTGCTGCAAGTTTTATTCACAATATAATAAATAATGCAGTTTGTGGTTCCTCTCATCCTGGAAAGAAAAGTTTGAAAATGACACAAAGTAATTGTCAGAAAGTTTGCTGCCTCAATTTCCACGATATTAAGTAAGTAAAGTTTGTTTATCAAGCACCTCTCAGTCACAAAGCTCTGTACAAAAATAAACAATGTGCAATAAAATAATCAAAACAGCTAAAGGACACTAATAAAACAGCAACAAAAAAAAAAAAAAATGGAGTCAAGTAATAAAACAGACAAAATGAAAGAGCCTGGTTAAACAAAAATGGTTTAGCAGTTTGTAGAAGCTTCAGAATGTAATGAAGAATGATCAAAATAAATTGCAATTAATTGTTAAGTCCCACCATGCCATGAAAATGAACTCCACCCCTGAAAAAAAAAAAAAAATTTCTACTGTTAAGACGTTTCAGGATGTCCAGGAAAGTCCTGCAAGCGCTAAAACCATAAGGTTGACCCAGCTGTGGGACTCCTGCTTGATCAGGAGGCAGGTCAGGTGTGAGTGTGTCCACACACACAGTGAGGAGAAGACTTATCGAGGATGGCCTGGTGCCAAGAAGGGCAGTAAAGAAGCAGCTTCTCTCCAATAAAACATCAAACGATGCTCTGTAAAAGGTCCAGGGACCGAGCCATTTGAACTGTACAGGTCGTGAAAAAGAAAAGCCAACTCTCTTTCCACAAACTTAATGTAATTGTTAATAAAAACCTTAGAAAATCATGAAATGCTTGTAATTACAGTAACATTGTAGCAGCAAACCTGATGAAAACCCAACGCTTGTGTCACTCTCTGAACTTTTGGTCAGATTAGGATGAATAATCCATGATTTGATCTCTATCTATCCCTGGTGTAATCTGGAGTAGTTCACTATCATGATGACCTTTCTATCAATTCTACTTAAAGCTGCACTAATCTTCAAACAAGCTAGCTATTTTACACGAACAGAGCTGTCACCCCTCCCGTTGGGTATGCTGCGCCTCCCCCGGACATGAGACCACACATTGCCACAGTAACAATAGAGAGCAAAACACCAGCTGTTGAAACGCTATGCTAACGTTCTCCCTGGTTTTTCCTCTTTCTACGTCCAAACGTTTTCTCTGCTAGCTGAAAATGCGTTTCTTTTTGGGACTCTGGTATTTTTTTCCTAAAATTGAAGCGCTAACAGCTGTTTCTGTCCTTCTCTCACTTCCGGGATGTTCTGCTTTAAAATGCTCCATCCATGGAGGATCCAGGAAGTGAAGCACTTCAGCGAGACAGACAGCCGGATTGTCCAATAGCTGCTTTCAATCTGAAATGTATGATTGGCTGAGGTTTTTAGAGAACTGTGAGGGAACCACCTTATTGATTTCTTTCATTTGTTTTTATCGCCACAATATATTTATAGTACTATGTTAGAACGTTGTTAGGAGGCATTTACCAATTTCCCTATATCACCTTCAAACACATCCTTCATTTCCACCGTATTCGGATTATCCTAGAGATAATCCTGACAAACTCACCTTTAACTCCTGTCTTCACTCTCCCTTTTTCTCCTCACCCTCCACCCAATCACCCCCCTCATCTTCACGCTATCAACCACCTGTCATCCCATCCAAAGACTACACATCATACTGTGACGACCCCGTGTGTTTACCACCTGGTAAAACAACTAAACTGCCTGCATGTAGAGTGCTGCATGGATCTGTTGACTTACCCTTTGAATATCTGTGCCCTGATGTAAATACATTTTTTTATCAGAACTCTTTTTATGGTTTTCTCTCTTTTTTTTAACCAAACAACTCAGATACAGATGGATAACAAATTGAGAGTTACGATAAGAGAAAAGCAGACTTTTTTTTTCACTAATTTTTTCAAATTAGTGAAATAAAACTTCATTTTTAAGGCTTTTCTTTTCCGTGTGGCAACAACTTTTCATCATTTTTCTCCTTCTGTTGATGCAGTTTATTTAAATATATCATGCATCTTAATCGAGCTTAAAGGTGCACGATAATTCACCTGAAACAGCATGAACGCGCACGTGCGTGTTTATTTTGTGTGGTTCTGTCAGTCCTCGTTCACAGAGTGAAAAACAAAGTCCGGTTCCGGATCATTCTTTGAATCTGTAAACCAGTTTTAAAGCGATTCCTCTCTGCCCTGGCATTAAACGGACAAAAAATTAAAGTCACTTATTTCTAAAGGAATAAAAACATCTGTAAAAGTCTTTCATTTGAGCCGAGGAAACGTTGTTTTCCAGGGTTAATGCAAAAGAAAGGCAAATGTCCTCTGTGCATTGTCATTATCTTCCATTTTCTGAGGCAAATATTTGCAAGGTGACAAAGACAAAGTGCTGCGCTGCATCTTTAATCACACGGCCTTTATTGGTGGGTTTTTTCTATAAAACATCTCAGTAAGAAAGAACTGTGGTGTGGGGGAAAAATAAGTAAATTTTTCATACTAAAATCCCCTGACATACACTGTAAAAAGAAATGGTTGAATCAACTTAATTGAATTGCTTCAGTTGGTAACAAGCAATTGAATTAAGTTTATCCAACTTAAATTACTAGGTACAAATGTATTACTCCTCCGTGAACCGTCACCTTATCGTGGTGGAGGAGTTTGAGTGCCCTAATGATCCTAGGAGCTATGTTGTCTGGGGCACTTGTGCCCCTGGTAGGGTCACCCATGGCAAATTGGTCCTAGGTGAGGGGTGAGACAAAGAACGGTTCAAAAGACTCTTCATGCAAGTACAATCATCGAGCCAGTGTACCTGGCCCGGAGGGTTACCAGGGTCCCACCCTGGAGCCAGGCCTGGGGTTGGGGCCCGTGAGCGAGCGCCTGGTGGCCGGGCTTTCGCCCATGGGGCCCGGCCGGGCCCAGCCCGAACTGGATACATGGGCTCATCCACCTGTGGGCCCACCACCTGCAGGAGGAACATGAAGGGTCCGGTGCATTGTGGATCGGATGGCAGACCAAGGCGGGAGCTTTGGCGGTCCGATCCCCGGACACAAAAACTGGCTATTGGGACATGGAACGTCACCTCTCTGGCGGGGAAGGAGCTGGAGCTTGTGGAAGAGGCTGAGCGATACCGGCTAGATATAGTCGGGCTCACCTCGACACATAGTGTTGGCTCTGGAACCCGAGTCCTGGAGAGGGGTTGGACACTTTTCTTTGCTGGAGTTGCTCCGGGTTAGAGGCGGAGGGCTGGGGTGGGCTTTCTGTTAGCCCCAAGACTCTCTGCCTGTATGTTGGGGTTTACCCCGGGGGACGAAAGGGCAGCTTCCCTGCACCTTCGGGTTGGGGAACGGGTCCTGACTGTTGTTTGTGCTTATGCACCAAATAGCAGCTCAGAGTACCCACCCTTTTTGGAGTCCCTGGGACGAGTGCTGGAGAGCGCTCCTACTGGGGACTCCATAGTCCTGCTGGGGGACTTCAACGCTCACGTGGGCAATGACAGCGTGACCTGGAGGGGCGTGATTGGGAGGAACGGCCCACCCGATCTGAACTCGAGTGGTGTTCTGTTTTTGGACTTCTGTGCAAGTCGCAGTTTGGCCATAACGAACACCATGTTCGAACATAAGGATGCCCACCGGTACACCTGGTACCAGGGCAGCCTAGGTTACAGGTCGATGATTGACTTTATAGTTGTATCATCTGACCTGAGACCATATGTTTTGGACACTCGGGTGAAGAGAGGAGCGGAGCTGTCAACTGATCACCACCTGGTGGTGAGTTGGATCAGATGGCAGGGGAAGATGCCGCGCAGACCTGGTAGACCCAAACGTATAGTGAGGGTCTGCTGGGAACGCCTGGCAGAAGAGCCTGTCAAGATGGTCTTCAACTCCCACCTCCGGCAGAGCTTCGACCGCGTCCCGAGAGCAGTGGGGGACATTGAGTCCGAATGGGCCTTGTTCCGCTCTGCGATTGTTGAGGCGGCTGTTGCTAGCTGTGGTCGCAAGGTAGCCGGTGCCAATCGTGGCGGTAACCCCCGTACCCGCTGGTGGACACCAGAGGTTAGGGGAGCCGTCAGGCTGAAGAAGGAGGCCTACAGGGCGTGGCTGGTCTGTGGGTCTCCAGAGGCAGCTGATAGGTATCGGAGGGCCAAGCGGAGTGCAGCAGTGGCAGTTTCCGAGGCAAAATCTCGGGCGTGGGAGGAGTTTGGTGAGACCATGGAGAAAGACTATCGGTCGGCTCCAAAAAGGTTCTGGCAAACCATCCGGCGCCTCAGGGGAGGAAGGCGGCAACTCGCTCACACTGTTTACAGTGGGGACGGGGAGCTGCTGACGTCAACTGGGGCTATAGTCGGGCGGTGGAAGGAATACTTTGAGGAGCTCCTCAATCCCACCGACACGCATTCCTATGAGGAACCAGAGCTGGGAGACCTGGGGACGGACTGTCCAATCTCTGGGGCAGAAGTTGCTGAGGTAGTCAAAAAACTACGCAGTGGCGGAGCCCCGGGGGTGGATGAGATCCGACCTGGGTATCTGAAAGCTATGGATGTTGTAGGACTGTCGTGGTTGACACGTCTCTGCAACATTGCGTGGTCATCGGGGGCAGTTCCTGTGGAGTGGCAGACCGGGGTGGTGGTTCCCATTTTTAAGAAGGGGGACCAGAGGGTGTGTTTCAACTATAGGGGGATCACACTCCTCAGCCTCCCTGGGAAGGTCTACTCCAGGGTCCTGGAGAGGAGGGTCCGGTCGATAGTTGAACCTCAGATAGAAGAGGAGCAATGTGGTTTTCGTCCTGGTCGTGGAACTGTGGACCAGCTCTTTACCCTCGCTAGGGTGATGGAGGGGTCATGGGAGTTTGCCCAACCAATCCACATGTGTTTTGTGGATTTGGAGAAGGCTTATGACCGTGTCCCCAGGGACACCCTGTGGGGGGCGCTCCAGGAGTACGGGGTGGATGGTCTTTTGTTAAGGGCCATTCAGTCCCTGTACCAGAGGAGTGTGAGTCTGGTCCGCATAGCCGGCAGTAAGTCGGACCTGTTCCCAGTGAGGGTTGGACTCCGCCAGGGCTGCCCTTTGTCACCGGTCCTGTTCATAACCTTTATGGACAGGATTTCTAGGCGCAGCCGTGGTGTGGAGGGTGTTGAGTTTGGTGACAGGAGAATCTCGTCTCTGCTGTTTGCAGATGATGTGGTCCTCCTAGCTTCATCAGGCTCTGACCTTCAGCTCTTGCTGGGGAGGTTCGCAGCCGAGTGTGAAGCGGCTGGGATGAGGATCAGCACCTCCAAGTCTGAGGCCATGGTTCTCGGTCGGAAAAGGGTGGCTTGCCAACTCCAGGTCGGGAGAGAGATCCTGCCTCAAGTGGAGGAGTTCAAGTATCTCGGGGTCTTGTTCACGAGTGAGGGAAGGAGGGAGCGGGAGATCGACAGGCGGATTGGGGCAGCGTCTGCAGTGATGCGGACGCTGAACCGGTCTGTTGTGGTGAAGAAAGAGCTGAGCCGGAAAGCAAGGCTCTCGATTTACCGGTCGGTCTACCTCCCAATCCTCACCTATGGTCATGAGCTTTGGGTAGTGACCGAAAGAACGAGATCGCGGATACAAGCGGCCGAAATGAGTTTTCTCCGCAGGGTGGCCGGGCTCAGCCTTAGGGATAGGGTGAGGAGCTCGGACATTCAGGAGAGACTCGGAGTAGAACCGTTGCTCCTCCATGTTGAAAGGAGCCAGCTGAGGTGGTTCGGGCATCTTGTTAGGATGCCCCCTGGACGCCTCCCCAGGGAGGTGTTTCAGGCATGTCCTGCCGGCAGGAGGCCCCCGGGTCGACCCAGGACATGCTGGAGAAAATATATCTCTGGTTTGGCCCTGGAGCGCCTTGGGATCCTGCCGGAGGAGCTGGTAGAAGTGGCTGGGGAGAAGACCGTCTGGAGCTCCCTAATTGGGATGCTGCCCCCGCGACCTGGACCCGGATAAGCGGAAGAAGACGAGACGAGTTACCAATTGAAGCAATTAATTTAAGTTGGTTCAACTATTCTCTTTTTTCAGTGTAGCAGTTAAAGTGCACTGTAAAAAGAGAACAGTTGAACCAACTTAACTGAATTGCTTCAATTGGTAACAAGCAATTGAATTAAGTTTATCCAACTTAAATTAATAAATTTGTACCTAGTAATTTAAGTTGGATAAACTTAATTCAATTGCTTGTTACCAACTGAAGCAATTCAATTAAGTTGATTCAACCTTTTCTTTTTACAGTGTTATACACGGAAACTTATTTCTCATAAATCTTTTAACTCTTATTTTGAATCCCTTATTTTATAATGTCTGAGGTAAGAGAATCGAGGTGCAAAGGCAGAAGATAAAAAGTCAAAGAGAAACCAAATAGAAAAACCCAGAAATTCAGATGAGATTTGAGCAGTTTGGAGTGGAGAAGAGACGAAGCGTCGCTGCAGATCGCTCACCTTTTGAAACCCTTTTTCTCTCAAACAAAAAGCCAGAATAAAGGTTTTGAACAGAAATGATTTGCTCAGATTGTAACAGATGGACAGCAGATGGTTTTAGTTTTTTATTTTGTAATTTTTTTTTTTAGATCAAATCAGCTTGAAAGACAGAAAGAGACACCATTTAGATGCTTTAAAACATTTTTTCAGGGTTTCTTCTTTTCTTGGTGCTTTCATGGGTTACTCTTTCTAAACTAAAACCCAAAACAACAAAGGAAAAAACAAAGACAAGTTGGGGGGAATCAGCAAGAGGAATGAAAATACATGAGAGGCGAGGACACGAAGATGAAAGGAAAGATTCAGAGGGACAGAAAGAGACCGAATAAGTGAGCGACAACGAGAAACTGAGCACAGATAATTACCGAGAGGCAGCGCTAGCTCCTGGTTTAC
Organism: Callopanchax toddi; assembly: GCA_006937965.1. Classification (NCBI taxonomy): domain Eukaryota; kingdom Metazoa; phylum Chordata; class Actinopteri; order Cyprinodontiformes; family Nothobranchiidae; genus Callopanchax; species Callopanchax toddi. The sequence goes on from SSNR01000130.1 coordinate 1,023,374, forward strand.
CTGGCAGAGCGTATGGGGTGCCAATCAAAGAAATGTCAGTGCATTAATCAGTTGTTTATGAGGCTCCATTAGCCTGTGCAACTCCTCCACACTGGGACAAAAAACAGGCAGAAAGCATCTTCCATCTGGCTGAGGGCAAATTAAAGAGATCCACAGAGAAAATCAAAACAATGCATTTAGCACTTTAGAGACGACTATTATCATCTAACACACACACACACACACACACACACACACACACACACACACACACACACACACACACACACAGTAGGGATGAATCTGCCAGCTCACCATCCCTCAGAGAGAAAGACAGAGTAACTCTACTGTAACAGTAGTTTGTGATCACAGCTTGTTTTAAATGTGTTAGCAGCCGAAAACTGTTATTATCTTCCATTTTCTCATTTCCACTTCCATAAAGTGACTCGTCAAAGTCAGAATCTGTATTTAGTGAACAGCTGAGAAATCTTTTTACATACAAAACAACCGATGAGTTTATGACAAGGTGTTTCAAGACAAATAAAAACACGTGTTTCAGTCATTTTTTGAATATTTGGTATATATATAAACAAATTGAATGTAATGTGTAACTAGAAATATGGACTTAAAAAAATCTATGACACATACCTGTAGCCAAGCCTAACTTTGTGAAGCTGTGCAGAAAATAGGGGTTGCACGAACTAGTCGACTTTTGTGGGCTGTAGTGACTTTTTAAACCAAAGGTTGACTAGTCGCTGATCACGTGAACTTTTATTTTGAAGGGGTTTCCTTTGATTAGTTCCGTTTCCTTTGATGTGTTCCGGTCTGGCGCTGCGCTATTAAAATGGTCATTTACTCAAAGAATACTTCTTGGCAGCTTTTGATGCCCTTGCCAATCGATTGTCCTTATTTAATCAACTTAATAGTGAGTCTTTGCTTTCTTTATCTCTTGTTTTACTAAAAATGCGGCACTATTCAAACCTCCAATGTGCTAACGGCTAAGCTAACGAGCTAACGGCTCGGCTATCAAGCTTTGAGTGATTTTATTCATTAAATAGCGAATGTCTTTGTTATGATTATGGCCGAACAATAGACCACAATCTGACTATTTGCATATAAACCTGACTAAAATGTGACTAAAACTAATCAGCATTTTAGCCTAAAGACTTGATATTAAAACCAAAGTGCTCCTAAAACAACTGCTCTCTCTCAGCAGTTTGTTGTCAGCATAAAAATACGTTTTTGCAATAAAGTCTGTCAACTTTTATAAAGCCGTCCTGTATACGCCGTATGTATGACGTCATCAGCGATTAGTCGAAGTCGACGCGACTTTTATTACTTGGTAGTCGACTTGTAAAAATAGCAAGGCGTTCAACCCCTAGCAGAAAATATAACAGTATTTTTGTTTTCCTGTAGAAAACATTACATTAGAAACTAATAGTGTTGTTTTTGTCAGCCATCTTGGTTTTAGTCTAGCCTTTTGGACTAAAATGCTGATTAGTTTAATCACATTTTAGTCATGTCTATATGTGATGGTCAGTTTTAGTTTTTAAAACCCTTTAACAAAGTTATTTAGGTCAATAGGTTGGAAAATTAGAATCACATCAATCAATTCAAAAGTCCCATAGGCCGTTTGGCATTAAACAGGAAAAGTAACGAAAAACATCAAAACAGACAAAACTACATTAACCAAAGTATTCAATCAACACTAAAAGTACTGGTGTAATGTTCGGCCATGATGATAACAAAGACATGTCGCTGTTTAATGAATAAAATCAATACAGTAAAGCTTGTTAGCTTTAGCTCATTAGCGGGTTGAATGGGCGAACGTAGCGCCGCGATTTTATTAAAACAAAAGAAACGAACAAAGCAAACGAGTCACCGTGCAGTTGATTAAATCAGGACACAGAAATCAATCAGCAGGGTTGTCACAAGCTGTCAAGAAGGATTCTTTGAATAAATATCCATTTGATGAGCCAATGACAAACTGATCGCCCTGGAACTAATGATGGGAGGGTTCAACCCCGCCACAATAAGAGAATGCTCGGATGTGGAGATTGAGTTCACATGATTGACAAGAAAAAGAATTCACCCAGATGCCGTTCCATAACTTCACACACTAAAGTTTTCATCTCGTCTCATCACGTAAACATCTCTTCTCATTTTAGTCATCAAAGAAAGGGTGGGAATTTCTTGCCACTTGCGTTCACACCTCCTCACAACGTAGTGGAATTTGTTCTCTGCATTTGATCAATCCCTGAGGGAGCGGAGGGCAGCCATTTTTGGTGGCGCGCAGGAGGCAGTTGGAGGTTCAGGCTGTGTTCGAATTCAGGCGTAGGATGCTTATGAGGACGCATTTCGAGGCCGATGACGTCACAGCGCCGCGACGAGTGCTGTCCGAATTCGAAGGATACTCATCCACGCGTCCTCAAATGCGTCCTCGCTCCACCCCAATTTCGAGGATGGGTCTGGTGTATCCTCGCTGGCCAGGGCTATCCCAGGATGCTTTGCGTGCCAGCCGTTGGATTCTACTTTTTTTTTCTCAACTTTATTGAATTTACAACACAGGACACAGTTGGATTCTACTGGTTCAATTTTGCAGCAGTAGCAGAAAAAAACCAGAGAGCAGTTCAGTTTTAAATGTCAGTTTCTCAAAAGATGATAAAAAGCTTGTGTTTAGGAATTTTTTGCTTATCTTTATATGAAGTTTAATAATAAAAATCTCCATAAAAGAGGTTGAATGTTTTATTTTTCATGTAATTTAAGACAAGAAATCAATGTAAGCTAGCTTGAATGTTTTAAATTAAAGTTTAGGAAATAAGTCACCATAAAAGAGCTTCAAGTGTTTCTTTAGATCCATTTTATTAGCTTTAGCCTGTCTGTCGGCGCTGTCACGGTTGCTAAGCGACTGGACTGAGGGGCGGGGATAAGTATGAGGCTAGACCGTCCGAATTCAGAGCCGTTAATTTCCGGTCTTAGCGGTCGAGCGAGGACCCAACCTAGGTAGACCAGCAAGTCCACGTCCTCAGAAGCGTCCTACCCCTGAATTCAAACACAGCCTCAGTATCTTGCCCGAGAGTACTTCAACACATAGGCTGGGGTTTGAACCCTACTGTCCCACATGGGAGGCGATCTCTCTGCCACTGAGCCACGGTCGCCTCGTTTAGCTCGTCAGTGTCTCGTTATCGTCTTGACAAAAAGGTGCGTCAGTGACAAAAACTTCCAGACAAAATATTTTTTAAAAATTTAGCTCTCTGGAGGTGATTTTTGTGTGTGGAAAGGTTATAAATATTGAATAAGCCACTTGTTATAAGAAGATCTTTCAACATCCTCAGTTTGTAAAAAATAGGGATCCGTTTTAAGTGGACTGATGAGCTAACGATGAGTCACTACGGGACCAACATCAATGCAGGTCGCTGCCAAATTTTGCATCAGTTCATAAAAAGTGAAGCAAAACTTTCTATTTTTCTCCAACTGAGGTCATAGAATGAAATCAGCGATAGGTAACACATAAAATATTCATAATCTTTCCACAGAACCTGGCTTTAAAAGATCTGAACGATCACTTCAAGCATTCTGTTGACGAGAAGACAAACAAATTCTGAATCGTTTCCGAAAAGAATCATTAAAACCATAAAGCAAAAATTATCGTCACCATTTAAAATGTATAAATATGAGTAACTGGTCTTAATTCAGTTCTTTATTTATTTAATGTTGACAGAAAAAAAAACACATTCATACTAACAAGTTGCATCAGCGCTTATTAATAATAAGTAATTAGCTTATCAATCCCTTTGAAGTCCTCAACAAACAGTAATCATTTACAGTCTTTTTAGTGCAAAATAATGAATTTGTTCTACATGTGCTGCAGAGAGCTGAATAATCCATCAGCTTGGTCCTCTAGCTGAATGAAAGAGTACGATTAATGAAGCAGAAAGCATCGTTTTTCTGTGAAAACTGGTTTACAACTGGCTGATGACAGATCTGAACCACTTTAGGAAAAGATGTGTTACTCTGTGGCGTGTTCCCCTAATCAAAATGCTACTAACTTGTTTTTTATGGCTCATTTATCTGTATTTAATAAATTCTGTAATGAAACAATCAGTGAGCGGTTGCCTTATATCTGTGCAGACAATGTCAGAGGCAGAAGAACAGGTAAAAACTCTTGACTTTTTGCGTGTTTGAGTGTGCGTTGCTGTGTCTTTCTTCTTCTAAAACGTACTGACATGTTTGATGAGGGAGGTTTGTGTGTAAGCTTTTATTATATTGGGAATTAATAAAGAACAACGGAACATTTCTACTTCCTGTGAAGGACTAAAAACATAAAAACGTGCAGTAAAATGACTCTCGTCTTTCGTTTTCTACTGTTTCTCTCAGCTATCTCTTCTCTGCATGCTGTCTCTCTTAAATGCCACGTTGTGTGTCTCTCCTGCTCAGGTCTCCCTCCTCCTTCTGCCGTCGCCAAGAGAGGTTTGAAGGTTCGAGGTAGGCTGAAACACGTCACATTTCCTTACTAATAAAGTCCTCAAATTGACTAATACTCTCCAGCACTTCCTTCTCATGCATTACTGAGACACGTTACGTATTATAATGATCCGAATCGCAGTGCTTCAGTTGAACAGCTGCACAGAGTGAAGGAAATTTCATGGGCAGCTGCTCTTGGATTAGACTGTATGAGGCCACAGACTCAAGTAGGCAATGCAAAGAAGAAATTAAAATGGAGCTAAATTCTTGATTAGATGGTTTTTGATGTTTTTAATACACTGCCTGTCCACTCACTTGAATTTAGGCAAGCAAATATGTGAGAGTCTCTCATTAGATTTTTACTACGTGGATGATTCTGTTTCAGCTGGTAGTTTAAGGTTATTTAACCATAACTGATGTCAGAAGACATGTCCTGTGGTCTGTTTCAGAAGGGCATCAATCTACGTAAACATCTAAAGAGATTGTTAAAACTAAAAATGGGTTAAAAATATGGATGCACCGATACCAATATCAGTATTGGCCCGATACCGATACCCAGAGGTGGGTAGAGTACCCAAAACATGTACTTAATAAGAGTAGCACAACTTCAGCATATTTTTACTAGGGATGGATATCGGTATCGGTCTACCGATAATATCGGCATTAAAATGCGATATCGGTAAATATCGGTATCGGTTTTTGTAATGATGACAGACATGACCTTCACATACCATGCACATGTTATACATCAAACTGTACGGCTACTTCTCCTCTCTCCCAAAATGTCAAAATATAACAAATTTGATGTACAGTTTTTTAGATATTTTATTTATTTGGCACACATTTCATTAAATACTGTGTTTGTCTTTTTTTAACGAGGGCTACCACGCTTATATCGGTATCGATTTATATCAATATTGGAAATTAAGAGTTAGACGATATTGGATATCGGTAAAAAAGCCAATATCGAGCATCCCTAATTTTTACTCAAGTAAAAGTAAAAAGTTGCTGTCCCAAAAAATACTTGAGTATAAGTGAAAAGTATCTGGTAAAGTACATAACATCCATCTGATTTTTTTAAATTATGTCATCAGATAAAAAAATTTAAGTTTGGGGGAAATTCTAGTATCTTAAAGGCTAAAATAAACACTGATACAAATACATAACCTGATATCAAAACAGAAAGTTTTAAGCAGAAGAAACGTTTTTCAAACTTTTTTTATATAATGCCAAAACTTAGTAGAGCTAGCTATGTGGCTTTAAATCTAGCTATCTATTTAGCTAATTTAGCTAGCTAGCTATGTCAAGCTTTTGTACAAGCTAGATACAGATAGCTAGCTAGCTAGAAAAAGAGAGTAAGAAAACAAAGCTGCAGAAACATGTGGTCTCCTTTAATAAAGTGTAGGTGTGTTTCTGGTGTATTTTTGTTAAAACATGTTTGTTTTTCTGTAAAGTTACTCGCAGTAGGAAGAGGATTCAGAGATTTTACTCAAGTAGGAGTAGTGATACTTAAAAATAATACTCAAGTAAGAGTAAAAAGTTCGGTGAAGTAAAACTACTTGTAAAAGTGCATTTTTTTCCAAAAAGTTACTCAAGTAAATGTAATTGAGTAAATGTAACTAGTTACTACCCACCTCTGCAGCGATGCCATGTACTCGTACTCATGAAAGTTAACCGATACCAGTTTCGTATCGGTAGATACCGATACCATATGCGCTGACTTGTTAAAGTTAACCGAAAATAGAACCTGTCTTCCAATCTATTGGTTTATTTTGTGCGGTAGAAGTTTTGGTATCGGTACCCAGTATCGGCAAGTACTCAGATCCAAGTATCGGTATTGTATCGGTTTGGAAAAAATTGGTATCTGTGCATCCCTAAAAACTACCAAATGCATTAATAAAACCTGGCAGGACAGTGGGGAACTTTCACATTTGCAGAAGAAAATAGCAGGTTGGTAAAAAAATGTGAATGATTGTGATTGGCAACCACTTAAACGTTTGGCGAAATCAAATCATCAAAATCAACAGCAGAACTCACAGCTGTGTTCAAAGTAAGAACATTTCCACACACTATGTGAAGGGATTGGGACTAAAATCGGTGTGGTTTTAAGAAAACCACTGATTGAAGAGGCTGAAAAGAATGCTTCTGTTTGCTGAGGAGAATAAAGATTGGATTCTGGAGCAATGGAAGGAGATCATGTGGTCTGATGAGTTCAGGTGCATCCTGCTCCAGAGGGATTGGAGCATCACGGGAAGAAGAGAGGAGAATGAAGTGAAGATCCCATCAGGCCTACAGTACCAGCCATGTGGGGGCGGGGCTATGATCTGGGGTCAGTTGGTCAGGTCTAAGTTCTTACCCAATTAAAAAAAAGTCAGATTTCATCATTTGAGGAACACAAATTAAAATGAAATCAATGGAAAGAAGCTTAACGCATCCAGGTGGCCATCACTTAAAATCTGATGTTTTTGTATTATGAAGAAAAAACAAGCTTTTAACATCAAATAACTGAAGTGGGAACCAAAGAGCAGCTTGTTATTTCATTCCGTTGATGTACAGATCTGGGCCTCAGACACGCTGCCAGCCTCTACCTGCTGTGTTTGCTGGTTCATGTTGTGAATATTACATTTACGCCTCACCCAGGCAATCAACCACATGTTCTGATGCAGCGCAGCAACTGCATTGTTAAACATTTTATTTATATTTCAGTCTATCATTCAAATGGAAGAGGAAAAAACACCCTGATATTAAAAGTTTGTTTTAGGAGAGTAGCGAGCTCAACGCAGGCAGCGTTGTAGTCGGCTGAATCCAAGGGAAATTAATAGTACGCTCGAAAGAAACGGGTCAAATCTCATCGATTAAAACAAAAAACACAAGATTCAAATTCCAGAAGACACATTTAACTTCTGTATCTGTTTCTTTGATTTCAGCTGGAATTCGTTCAGTAGTAAAGTCAAGCCCCGCTGGAATCCACGGTGACGTCACTACTCAGGAGAGCCCTGATTGGCTGGAGGTGATTTGGATGTTTGCAACCAGCCTGGTAGCGCCGGATGAGGAAGAGGAAGGTATTCACCACCTAACTGAAACCCTCACATGTAAGAAAGCATCACCTCACAGTCATTACCCATCAAGTATCTATACTAATAATTAATGGATCAAACATTTAATTAAGTTTAAACATCTTTTTTTGATGATTTAAATTAAATAACCTGTGAGAATGTTAACATTCACTCGTATATTTTGTGGTAGAAAAAGTAATTTTGCGTCATGATCTTTTTTATTTGTCTGTTTTTAGCTTTTCACTCTGAGGAGCTCTGAGACAAAGGAGGTGGGAAAAGGACAAGAAGAAAAGGTGTTTGGACAAGAGTGGACATGACAGATGAAACGCGTTGCAGGTGGAAAAGAAGATGTGTGGAAGGAGGAGGAAGTGGAACATCAACTCAGAGTGATGCTTTTCTCTGTCTGTTGTTAACAGTCATTTGATCAATAAAAGACTCCAAATCGATCATTTTTCTTGTCTTTATTTTTCTGAGTGTCTGCCTCACCATTATAGTTTTTTCTTCTTTCAGACTCAACTAAAGAAATGGGAACAATTTGTGTCTTTGTGACAGGCTGCAAGAAAAAAAAGTGCCTTCAGATCCAATTTAAAATGGGTTCTTTGTTAAAGTGTTTTGTTGTGTGTTGACACAACAGTGGTTCCACTGAGTTAGATGCCTTTTGACTTTAGAAAAGGTCTGATACAGTGCTGTCTGTGAAAAAGTATTTGCTCTACAGATTCAGTGTCAGACTATTTCTAAAATGCCGTTTTCTAATGATGATTTCTGGTCTGATTGGTTTAGTTTGACCTTGGTTTCTACCCCATGCTGTCCCTGATCAGTTCTGTTTGATCTTCAGTCTATTCATCATGTCTGATCATGTATGCCTCTGTGTTTCTTCATGTTCATGTCCTGCCCTGTGTCTAATTAGATGTTTCTGTTAATCCCCCACAGGTGTATCTGGTCTCCTTGATTACCCTCCTCATGTATTTAAGCTCCCTTGTTTTGTCATTGTCAGATTGTTTGTGTTGCTCCCACTGGGTTTTGTCCTTGAAACCCATGATGTCATTTTTGCTCCCTGTCTCTTCCTTATTGTTGAATCATGACCTTTGACCTCCACTTTACCTACAGTGGTGTGAAAAACTATTTTCCCCCCTTCCTGATTTCTTATTCTTTTGCATGTTTGTCACACAAAATGTTTCTGATCATCAAACACATTTAACTATTAGTCAAAGATAACACAAGTAAACACAAAATGCAGTTTTTAAATGATGGTTTTTATTATTTAGGGAGAAAAAAGATCCAACCCTACATGGCCCTGTGTGAAAAAGTGATTGCCCCCCTTGTTAAAAAATAACTTAACTGTGGTTTATCACACCTGAGTTCAATTTCTGTAGCCCCCCCCCCAGGCCTGATTACTGCCACACCTGTTTCAATCAAGAAATCACTTCAATAGGTGCTACCTGACACAGAGAAGTAGACCAAAAGCACCTCAAAAGCTAGACATCATGCCAAGATCCAAAGAAATTCAGGAACAAATGAGAACAAAAGTCACTGAGATCTATCAGTCTGGTAAAGGTTCTAAAGCCATTTCTAAAGCTTTGGGACTCCAGCGAACCACAGTGAGAGCCATTATCCACAAATGGCAAAAACATGGAACAGTGGTGAACCTTCCCAGGAGTGGCCGGCCGACCAAAATGACCCCAAGAGCGCAGAGACAACTCATCCGAGAGGCCACAAAAGACCCCAGGACAACATCTAAAGAACTGCAGGCCTCACTTGCCTCAATTAAGGTCAGAGTTCACGACTCCACCATGAGAAAGAGACTGGGCAAAAACGGCCTGCAGGGCAGATTTCCAAGGCGCAAAAAGAACATTTAGGCTCGTCTCTATTTGGCTAAAAAATATCTCAATGATTGCCAAGACTTTTGGGAAAATACCTTGTGGACCGACGAGACAAAAGTAGAACTTTTTGGAAGGTGCGTGTCCCGTTACATCTGGCGTAAAAGTAACAGCATTTCAGAAAAAGAACATCATACCAACAGTAAAACATGGTGGTGGTAGTGTGATGGTCTGGGGATGTTTTGCTGCTTCAGGACCTGGAAGGCTTGCTGTGATAGATGGAACCATGAATTCTACTGTCTACCAAAACATCATGAAGGAGAATGTCCTGAAGGCCATCTGTTGGTCAACTCAAGCTGAAGCCATCTTGGGTGCTGCAGCAGGACAATGACCCAAAACACAGCAGCAAATCCACCTCTGAATGGCTGAAGAAAAACAAAATGAAGACTTTGGAGTGGCCTAGTCAAAGTCCTGACCTGAATCCTATTGAGATGTTGTGGCATGACCTTAAAAAGGCGCTTCATGCTAGAAAACCCTCAAATAAAGCTGAATTACAACAATTCTGCAAAGATGAGTGGGCCAACATTCCTCCAGAGCGCTGGAAAAGACTCGTTACAAGTTATCACAAACGCTTGATTGCAGTTATTGCTGCTAAGGGTGGCCCAACCAGTTATTAGGTTCAGGGGGCAATCACTTTTTCACACAGGGCCATGGAGGTTTGGATCTTTTTTCTCCCTAAATAATAAAAACCATCATTTAAAAACTGCATTTTGTGTTTACTTGTGTTATCTTTGACTAATAGTTAAATGTGTTTGATGATCAGAAATAATTTGTGTGACAAACATGCAAAAGAATAAGAAATCAGGAAGGGGGCAAATAGTTTTTCACACCACTGTATGTGTTGTGATGTTCTTTATTATTCTTAACTTTCTTCAAAGCAGATCATGATGTGTTGCTTTTTGAGATCTTTTAGCCGACCCTACGTTGGCAGACAGGTGAAGTGATTTCTATACAGGTCTGGTCAAACTGAACCCAGCGTTCCAAATAATGTTGGAAATTTAGAATTCATGATTTTTTCACAAAGAATCAGGTTGGTACGGATAGTTCTTTCTCTTTAATAAATAAAATCATCATTTTATCTACTCAGGTTATCTTTCTCTGATAATGACACACGTTTGATCTGAAACATTTAATTGGGGACAAAGAAGAAATCTAAAAAGTACACCTTAGAGGATGATTAAATACAAGAACTGAACTAAAAATGAGATAAAATGGCAAACGTCCAAAGAAAAACTGTGCGAAAGCTTCAAAAATTCTCAAGAGTTTTTGATCAAAATCACTTAAAAAATATATAAAAGTCTGGCTCTCTGAAAGCAAAATATGAAACGTGAGCAGAGGCTATAACGAATAGTTTAAAAATGGATATATTTTATTTATATAAATGTAACTCGGAATTTAGTTTTAGGAATTAGAGCTAAATAAATCAAATGCATTTAATTTTCAACTCTTATGACAGTTTTTGACCAACAGTGAATCTTTTCTTTGTCCTTTTTCTTCTTGAAAACATCACATTTAAATTTTATGGAATTTTAAAAATCTTTATTTTGTAGTTTTTGTATTTTTTACCTTCAAAATGAGTAAAAACAATATCTATTTTCTATACCACCAGAGCTGCTGCAACCTTATTGATGCACTTTCATGATCTTCCACTTCCTGTTTACATAAATCTGCTTTAAAGGGAAAGTGCGGTGAGCTTTTAGATGTCTCTTCTACCAGATAGTGGCAAAGAATGTCTCACTTTACTGCAAAATTTAAAAGAAACGCGATTGGGTGGCCTCTGTTGTGGCTGGTATCAGCATGTAAATGGCAGCTGTAGGATAAAGTGATGAGGTAAGGGCGATTAATCTTTGAATAATTGGCTAAAAACATTACTGACACACACACACACACACGTACACACACCTGCTTTTGGATTCCCGGCAGTAAAAGCCATGAATAATGGATCGTAGTTTTTCCTGGCCTGAGGGAGACGCTTTTAAACATAATTTGTTGCTTTAATTTATTTACACAACCTGGCAACATCAACCCTGAGGCTTGCTGCAGAGGGACACACACCTGAAAAACGCACGCCTTCGACTCAAATCACGTGACGCAGGTACATCTGTGACTGGTGATATAATATTTCTGATTTACCTGCAACATCTGTTGCAGATGCAATTTGTCCATTTGAAATCATTTATCGCTATTATCTGATATGGAAAGCCATTGTAGTCCAATTTAAATAAGTAAATACTGTTATTAGGAAATAATAAATACTTCATGAAATAAATATCCCCCTTAAATAAATAATGCTGTTACTGATACATAATTAGTAAATACTCAATTAAATAAATTAATGTCCACTTGAAATAAAAATTAAATCTTTCTGAAAAAAAATATTTTAAGATTTCTTTTGTCAGTCAATTACATTTATTTCTGTATTTTATTTATACGTTTTTTCTTTTTTGAATTCATTTATTTCTGTATTTATTTTATTATTTCTGTATTTATTTATTTATAATAGTACTTTTTTTGTGAAACTTTTATTTTATAAAGCTATTTTACGTAAATTCAGGGACTTTTATTTTGTAAGTCCTTTTTACATTTTGTGCTGTATTAGATTTTGTGACACAGTATTCAAATAAGGTACACCCCCCACCCCCCACCCCAAAATAACGAGAGGCACCTGGCTGCAGACACAAGATGGCGGACAGCCACTCTCGTACTACCGTACCGGAAGCTCTCTACCGGAAGTGACGTAATTCTCCGTACCGGAAGCGAATATCCTTTTTCTAGATTGGCTGTGGGGATTTCAAGCACGGTCAACAACCCTCCCCCTAACCTAACCCTAACCCTAACCCTAACCAATTCCGTTACGGTATACGGAGGTTGCTGTCCACCATCTTTGTCCGCCATCTTGTGTCTGCAGCCAGGTTCTCTTGAAAATAACTGGCAACCAATCCTCCTCCTCCATAAAACTCAGTACTGGGGTTCCTCAAGGCTGTGTACTCAGTCCAGCCATCACTCTTCACCTACACTGCTTTCCACAGCTCCAAAACCTCAATCAAGTTTGCAGACAAGCATTGTGAGCACCATAACAGACAATGATGACTCTGCCTACAGACTACAGAGAGGAGGTAACTGAACCACCTGGTGCAAAAATAACAACCTCATCCTGAACGTCAAGAAAACAAAAGAAATTATAACAACCATCACATTGGTTTGTTTAATAATGGAGAGGAGGTGGACTTGTTTTAAGTTCCTGGGAGTGCAGACCCCTGAAGACCTGACCTGGAGCCGAAACACATCCTGCACCATTCAAAAAGCCCAGAAGAGGCTCTTTTTTCCTGAGGTGAGGACCCAATACTACAGGCTCCCCAGGAAGCTGCTGATCAGCTTCTACCGCTGCACCAGACAGCGTTTTAATGTACTGCTACGGTATATGCTCTGGCTTCACTGCTGCAGAAACAAAAGGACCTGCATGAAGAGCACACGAAGGTTTACAGGTCAGCAAAAACGTGGGATTAATCTGTACAGTTTTTACCTTTTGAGGTACATGTTTTATAAATATAAAGTTCTAGACAGTATTTGTAATGGTTTTAGATTCGTTCAGTAATACATTTGCATATATTAAGTATTTTTGTCTATTCCTATGCTTATACGAACATTAAAACATGAAAAATATCCAGTTAAGGAACATTTAGAGAATGCACTTGAATTGGAGTGCGATTAATCACAAGTTGACTAAGGACACATAGTGTATATATATATATATACTGTATAACCAGGAAAAAAATCTCCATCCTAATGAGTCAGGGAAGCAGTTTGATCTGAAATGATCTGATATGACTCCATTATGCTGCTGGGGTTCATCTAAACTACCAGCTATTACGGATAAACCTACTGACAAATTCAGCCCAGTTTGTTCACCGGCCAGTCATTAGTGTTATTTCAAACGTGAAAAAAGCAGCCGACGGCTCATTGCTACAAGCTGGCCAGCTCTCTGTGTGCGAAGGATTTAATGAGATAGTCAGAAATGCTAAAAAATAAAAGTTCTACCCCACTCGTAGGTATTCATGAGGAAAGAATGCTTCTAAGAGTTGGAGGTCAGACTTGATGAGGTTCTTTGGAGATGCAGATCTGAATTGTGTGGGTGTTCCAGCTGAGACTTATTACCGGGAATCTTGCAGTCCAGTGCGCTGGGAAGTTAATATTTTGTGCAAATTCTTTGCAAATAATACCAAAAAAAGAGTTTACTTTAATCCCCAGGTTAAATTTAGGCACCGTAGTGTTTTAGTAAACTACTTCCTGTCATCCTTGGTGACTCAGAGACCTCTGATGAGTCCTTCCTCTTCCTATCATCACCCAGGAGCTCAAGTGGGAGCAAAACACCAGCACCCACACTAAGGAGGTATAAAGGTTGTATTTCAGCAGATGAAGATGATGATCCTCCATAACAGTCTGGTTCACTGCAGCAACAGCCAGGGACAAGGCCTCCAGGAGCCCCAGGACCCGGAGACATTCATACAGGATTACAGCTGACCCCTCTCACCCTGGACTATACTGGTCCAGTCCCTCCCCTCTGGTAAAAGACTCCAGCTGCTCCACAGTGCCCCAAATCCTCCCAGATGTTACAAAAGTCTATTCTAGTGTTTATAGGGAAATAAAAACAACTTCCTTGTTAATGCTGGCTCAGCATTAAAACTATTGTTTTCCTCTTTCTCTTTATTTATTTAGTTTTCTGGTTTCTTCTGTACATGTTTGAGCTCTTAAAGGAACACTATGTAACTTTTTCATCTTTTTAAATCTTTTCCTTGAGCCAGTCTGTGCTAATATGACCCTTTACAGGGTTAATGAAAATCACTTATAGGCAGTGTTGGGAACGTTACTTTAAAAAAGTAATTAGTTATAGTTACTCACTACTTGTTCCAAAAAGTAACTGAGTTAGGTACAGAATTACTTTATAACAAAAGTAACTAGTTACCAGGAAAAATATTTTTTGCGTTACTATTTTTAAAAAAAAGTTGTGGTATATCAAAGAATTAGGATTTTTCTGAGCAGTTTTTATGAGTAAATTTAAAAGAAACAGAAACTTCAGGACTTAAAGTGATAATATGCAACTTTTTCATATTTTTAAATCTTGTCCTTGAGCCAGTCTGTGCTAATCTGACCCTTTACAGGGTTAATGAAAAGTCACTTAGCCCCATCTGGTGGTTAGATCCAGAATACCACGATTGCAAGATCTCCGTCGCCGTCACGGTACCCAGGAAGTCACGTGTCTCACGAGGGTTAGGCTAACCCAAAGTGGCTAGCTGTTATGCTAGCTCCGGAGTGTTTTTAGCTCATGATTCCTGATTTTTCCCATCTCTCCCTGCTTGAACACAGCTGATTTCTTTGACTGAGTGATGAACCGCTCCAGTAGAAAGCAGTGAAGGCTGAGGAGACGTTTCTACAGTTAGATTTAGGGGTTTCTGAGCAGAAACAATGCTAACGTTTTTATGGCAGTGATTTAAAACAGACACTAGGGGGAGCCAAAAACAAGCAAAACCTTTAGCTACTTCTGAAAATGTTCAGCTATTTTTGCACTTATATTTATTTATAAATCAAACTGTGTGGCTCATGCTTTTTTATGTATATTTCTAGTCCTTTAATTTGATAATGTTTTGACCCATTTTCAGCGATAAATAAAGGACTTTTAAAATTTGATTTAGTGAAACATTTATTGAAAAACCAGCTCAGGCTTTTGTGCATTTATAATTAAAATACACATATTTTCAGATTATTTAGGGCGATATGTCTCTGACTCCACTTCCAGCTCGTTGTTTGCTGCAGAATGAGGAGGATATTAAATTTGCAGCTGAGGTTTGTCAGACTGAGTGTGGCTTTCTGTCACCGCGACACTGAAAGGTAATCTGTTTCTCCACGCAGCCGTCATGATCAAAGGAAACACACTCCCGTGTCTTCAACCCACACAGAGGAAATGGCACATGGATACACCCTAATATATGTGCACACACACACACACATCTATAGGCCTGCAAACACACAAGCACAAATGCTGTGACTTACACTCAGTCATTCCTGCGTGACGTTGTGTGTTTTCTTTAAGAGGCTTGGCTCCTGCTGCGATGAAGGAATGGACACACACTCAGAACAGAATCCAGCCACAGCATTTACATGAATAAGTCTTTTATTTGCAACATTTTGTCACTTTGTCAAATGTACATGAAGACTTTACGGTTTGATATCACTTTTTAATTTATTTGACTAGAACTTAACAAAGATGCGCCTCCCGCTGTGGCCTTGATTTTGCCTCTGACTATAATCGAAAGTATTTTCTTCATCCTCAAAATGCTGGATTTGTGCACAAAGACGGGTTTTATTCACCAGAGAGTCATTCGAATGATCTGAAGGCAGCAGCTAAGCTTTAGAAAATAAAAGACCTAAAGAAAAAAAGCTTTTTTTTCCCCCTTCCTCGTGGCCTGATTCTTGTTCTCCAGTGGAAACTTTAAACAGTTTTTTTTGTGATCTATAGTCAGCTGATCATAGATGTGTTGCAGCAGGTTTTTATTCTACACCTTCAGATTCCCACCTCCGTCTCTCTGAAGGGAATCTACCCAACCCTCCTTTCATCCTTTAGTCATCCCGCCTGGCTGAGTCTCTAAACACCCCGTGGCTCTAGAACCGCCCTCCTGCTGGATCCATGAGACGGAGGATTTGAAATTCAAACCAACGAAGGAGTGGCGCACATCAGTCCGTCATCTGCATATGTCTTGACCTGCCACTTTCCTCCAACTGCGGCTCTTCCTCCTCTAAGGTGGACTTGAATCTGATAAGAATCTTTAACAAATATATCTCTTTTATTCCCACTAAATTCACCCACTTGCCTTTCTGATTCACTCTGTTCCATTATATCTGATCAACACGTTGGGAAGAGGAGTGATTTACAGATTGAGGCTTGTTCTCAAAAGAAATGAAAGCTGCACTTAAATCATAAAGACAACAAATTGTTTCTTTCAACAAATCAGACAAAAAAGAAACAACACCAAGCATCCATTACATGCTGTTCATATTGGAAAGCACCGGTACTATAATATGGAACAATACAGTAAACAGTTTGCTGTACTGTAATACCAAAACAAGGCACAAGCGAGTTATATATGAGAAGAGAAATTGGTCTGAATTTTAGCAGCAGACTGTTCAACTAAACGTTGTCCAAATTACTATTCTACTGTGTCAGAATCAGAAGCTTTATTTGTCATTGAAGCAGCATCCTGGTACAACGAGATGCATTTCATTTCAGTACAACCTGACCAAGATTAGACACACAGAACATGTCGAACACATTACAGGAACAGGCAGACCGCGGACGCCGCCCTTTTGATGCAGAGGGGGATAGATGGTAAAAACAATAGGGAAGTCGCGTAAGGATAAAAAAACATGTTTCATTTCTCCGCACTCCTTAGGGGAGACGGAGACTTGACTCGGGGGGGGGGGGGGGGGGGGGGGGGGGGGGGGGGGGGGGGGGGAACGCCTCACTACATTCAAAGCAGACAAACTCAAATAGTCACAAACGTTGTACACTGCAAAAACTGATTTCTAAGAAAGTAAAATCGCCTTGTTTTTAGACATTTTGTCATATTTTTGTCTAAAAATAAAATATATTCTTACAGCCCTACTTGAAATAGGCCAAATCTTCTTAAATATGGTCAAATTTTATAGATTTGAGCAAAAAAAAAAAAAAAAAATCTGCCAGTGAGGTAAGCAAAATTTGCTTGGCTAGATTCCTTAAAACTAGCAAAATTTTCTGCATTTAGAACAATTCGCTAGTTTTAAGGAATCTAGCCATGCAAACTTTGCTTACCTCATTGGCAGATTTTTTTTGCTCAAATCTGGAAAATTTGACCATATTTAAGAAGATTTGGCCTATTTCAAGTAGGGCTATAAGAATATATTTTCTTTTTACACAAAAATAAGTCAAAATGTCTAAAAACAAGGCTGTTTTACTTTCTTAGAAATCAGTTTTTGCAGTGTAGTGAGATGTGGGTAAAGGAGAGTGAGGGGGACTCCGAGACAACCCCACAAAGTCGCCGCATCTTTGTGCAGCTTACAGCAAAGCCACTCTGGAGAGGAAATGAGGTCATCGGTCCAACACGAACGTTGAAGGGGTGTCTGTGCATCAGTAGGGTGCGGAGAAGCTGCCTCCAGCTGCCTCTGGAGGAGTTGAGTTTTCAGCCTTTTCCAAGGCCTGCAGGGAGGTCGAATTCAAGATAACAGATTTGTTTTGGTGCAGGCAGTGATAATCTTCCTCTGCCTTCAGTAGCGATCTAGATCCATCCGAAACGGCCGAAATATGGGTCAGAATCCACCAAAGCCGGCTGAGTGTTCCTCTCAGCTCATCCCTCCGCTGACAAGCTGCAGCATAAACACCATAAACTAAAGTTATAGAGGTTTACAAACAGGTAATATAGCATTATAAAGCATCAGTGTTGCTTTTTTAAACAAGAATTGTTTTAAACATCTGAAAATTAGCTGCAAATTTGTCACAGTTTCTGTAGCAGTATCCCTCCTGATCTATGATGACTCTAGTCAGAGGAGCTACTTCCTGTTTCTAGAAACCCCGCCCACTTTAATTGATATTGTCGGTGGGTATAGTAGTAGATAAATAACTGAGAAAACGCCACTTCCAAATGACCACCATATTCCAGTCGTTTGTGGGGGTTTTCTTTAAAACATGGCAGCCTACTTCACTTTCCGTTAGCACGCTAACGCCTAAATTTTTCTAAATCAAACATTAGCATCTGAACATCAGCGTGTGTTGGCATTGCCACAGTAAACCTTGTTAGCTTGTCATAAAATAAAAGTTAGCAAAAGGGCAAAAAGCTGCAAAAACAGACGGGAAATTTTAGCTTAGTGTTCTCTTATTTTATTTTAAAGTGATAATATGCAACTTTTTCATATTTTTAAATCTTTTCCTTGAGCCAGTCTGTGCTAATATGACTCTTTACAGAGTTAATGAAAAGTCACTTAGCCCCATCTGGTGGTTAGATCCGGAATACCACGATTGCAAAATCTCCGTCGCCGTCACGGTACCCAGGAAGTCACGTGTCTCACGAGGGTTAGGCTAACCCAAAGTGGCTAGCTGTTATGCTAGCGCTGGAGTGTTTTTAGCTCATGATTCCTGATTTTTTTCAATCTCTCCCTGCTTGAACACAGCTGATTTCTTTGAAGGAGTAAATAACCGCTCCTGTAGAAAACTATGAAGGCTAAGGAGACATTTCAACAGGTAGATTTAGGCGTTTAGAAGCTGAAACAATATGCTAACTTGTGTAATGCAGTGATTTAAAACGGACACCAGAGGGAGCCCAAAACAAGCAAAACTGCATATTATCACTTTAAGAGTATTGGGTGCTGTACTTATCCATTTAGTTCATCATGTTATGTCTCTTAGCTTAACTTTTTTTTCTTCTGTATCGTTTATTTATGTTGTGTATTTGTTAATGATGCTTTTGTGTGCCCCAATCTTTTTTTGTAAATGTTATTTTTGTTCTGTTCCTGAGGTTCTCTGTTCTTGTTAGCTAGCTGGGATTAGCATATGCTAATATGTAGCTAAAACACTTGTGTTTACGGCCTTAGAGACCAGTAAGCCTGGCAGTTTGTTTCTAATCAATTAAAACATTTTACAGCACGTTCAAACTGCTGTGTAATAATTTTAATCTGTCAATCCGGCTTATCATTTAGCTCAAGAATCAATGTTCACATCTGTCCAGAGGACTGGACACGATTTAGTGTTATTGGACAAGATAAGAATCAAAGGTCTGTTAGCTCCGATTATCATCAATGTCTAGTTTTTCATAAACACAAGGAAAGATAATTAAAAGCCGCCGCCGCGCTGCGCATTACGCCGTCGATGAAGAACAATATGATCCCATCAGGTTGAGAATGAGCCATCTCTGTTTCTCCGCCGTCGTATTAATCACCCCCCCCCCCCCCCCCCCCCCCCCCCCCCCCCCCCCTTCGGCCCGCGACTCAGTAAGTCACGGGAAGGCAGTGCTATTTAATCAAAAAAAGTGTCACATTAATTCAGACAAATCCCAGCAATCTAGTTTTCTAATAAAGCTGTCATATTTGCATCCGGTGACTTACGCTCACCATTGTTTTAGATTAATTCCCGTCACAAGCTTTTGATTTATGAATGCATAATAACTGAGGGCAACGTTTGAGACTGTTAGCAAGCACATGTGTGTGTTTGTGTGCGTGTGAATCAATGTCTACAAAGCCTCAAGTTTTAATCTAACGTATTGGTTGTGCCTAGATGAGAGAAAATCAAATTTTGCGATAATTGAGGGTGTTGAGAGAGAAATATCAGACTCCTGGGGAGTAGGAACAGGAATGGCATCATGGGTTTCCTGTTTCTCTAATCTGTGCTTATCTCATTGCCATTCCATTCAAAGGACCGTGCATAAGAATTTCTTCCCACTTGAGATTGTCTTTCCATATTCATTCTTTCTGAGTTGAATCCAAAGGTCATTGTCTGCTCTTTTTCAGAGTGAACACACAGAGGAAGCTTTTCTCTGCAAATGCTTCTTAGCACCATTTCTTATGTTGCTTTTCTTTCTTTGCAGCTAAAAAAAACCTGAAAAGTAAATGTGCTCTGCTTGACATGAAGTCATATCTATTTTTGTTATTCTTCATGTTTCATTGATGGTTGCATTAAAATTCCACTGGGTTTGTTTTTCATTCGTTTTCACATTATACACTCTAAGAAATGAAACACTGAGGTTGTTAGTATTATGTAAACGTTTTATGTTAGAACTACTTAACCTAATCAATTTTGACTCTAAACTTAATGGTATTACTTTAAATGTAATGAACAACACAAGGTTTCAGTACAACAAAATGCAGTTAATTAAATCCAACGTAAACAGTTCATTTAAAATGAAAATATGAGCTAAAATTGGACTGAAAATTTATTTTTCTTTTACATGTTTTTAAGTAGAAAGGTGAATACATTCATACATATTTTATTATATTTGCAAATTCAACATATTTGAATATTTGTTTGATTTTGAGGGCTGATCACACCACAGTCATAACTTCATCTTTAACATGAATTTAGTATTTTAGGCAGCATCTATAGGTTTAATATAAAAACTAAAGAAAATAATTTGCATTTTTATTTTCTTTCTGCTAAAATTCCAATCTACATGTGACTTATGATCAATTCTTTGAAGGGAAAAATCATTCGTCTTCACGTGTAAATGTGTTAAATTAATATGTAACTGCATATTTCCTGTTAGTTTGGCACATTTTTAATATGTTCATGATTGGTCACATGTTTTTAAGGGCTCACATGTGAAAAACATATTAAGTGTCTTTGCAGCCTTTTAGTAAAAATGTAGATTGACCTTATAAGTCACTCAAGTTGCTGTTTCTCTAACTTCTTAGGATTTATCATCATCCTCATTTCTCTGCAGGTATTTTATTTAAATGTTTCCATTTTTATTATAAACTTGGCACAAAAAGTAAGGACATTTCTGTTTGTGTTTATTATATATTTTTTGCAACACTGCATCTTTGCAATAAATCTTATAGTGTTTGTTTACTAAGGTAACTTGTAGGGTTTTACTGAGACCCGATGGTGGAAAATTAATAGTTTTTCTAGTGCACAACACGTGTTTAGCTGTGCTGCTCATTCCGTGGAAGCACAATCCTTAAAAATTACTTCTTGTTATTAAGGTGACTAATTAAACTTTCCAACTATATAAGCTGTGTTACCAAGAAATTAGGGATGCACCGATACCGATATCGGTTAAAGTTACCCGATACCAGTGGCTTCACTGTCTGTGACTTGTGATTCCTGTTGTAGTGTCCTATATTGAACACTAGGGGGAGCTATTGAGCTAAAGAGGAACAGTGTGGGTTGAGAGTTGGAGATGGTGCCAAATAGTTCATTTTATTTGGTTAAAATGTGGAAAACTGCAATAATTTCACTGTGAAATTACAGAAAATGGTTATTTTTCACCTTAGATTTTAGTTTTGTGATCATTTTTTAATATATTTTATGTTTTTTTAATCTAACTCAGTCATTTGTTGTAAAAAGCAGAGAAGAAAAAATAAAACCTGTATTCCAATTTGTTGCATTTTTGTGTTTGGTAGACGTATCGGTATCGGCGAGTACTCAGATTTAAGTATCGGATCGGATCGGTTTTGAAAAAAGCGGTATCGGTACATCCCTACAAGAAATAATCAAACAAATACGCTCCTGAACTTTTTGTGCTATGTTTATATTTTCATGTTTCTGTGATCTTTTCAAGCCTAAAATCTTCTGTTGTATATTTTCAATGATCAAAACTTTACATCACATTTTTTGCTAGAGGCTTTTTATTGTAAATTCAAGAGTTTAAATCATGATTTGGTCTCTCATTAACCCTTTAAACCCTGAAATACTTTACACCTTGTATCCTTTAAGTGCAACGTGGGAGTGTTTTACTGTATTTATTCTCCTTCCTGTTATTGTGAGCAGCTAGTGCATCATCTGATGGCTTTTTGTCAAGTTTTTTTTTTTTTTGAAACACTGCAAACTAGCTTAATGTGAAAATGGCCAGGAGCCAAATCAACCATGAGTTAACCGATACCTGATTACCATATTCTGGCCAAAGTTAGCCACTGCTTCCTGAAGCCAAAAGGGGCTGTAATACCTCCACACTTCATTGTAACAAACAGCTCCATTCCTTTAATTGATCTGCGTTAATTAATTTATGTAATGCTGCTAAACAAAACCCCTGCAAGATCTGAATCGAAGATCCATCGGCTCAATTTAGTAGTCTTCGAATGTTGCTACAGCGCTGTGTTACAGTCAGATTCACACAAAACTTCTCCTTTCTTCTTCCATCAAAGGCTCCATGAGGGAGCAAAGCCTAAAGAAGCTGTCTCTCTCTCCCCCCCTGCAGAAAGTCTGACACAAGAGAAGAAGAAGTCTGCTGTCAGGCTTCACTTTCAAACAGCTGCACACAAAACGACTCTGCAGACAAACCCTCTGCTGCTTTTTGGTTGCAGGATGACTCTTTCATTCCTTTCATTTTAGTCTTTACAAGCACTTAGGGGTGAATGTGAAGGTTTTGTGTGTTCAGAAGTTGCTTTAAATCAGCTTAAACACACCATGAAGAAGGAAAAGTTCCTTATTTTAATGTGTTTGAAGATTTTTAATAGCCCTTTTATATTAGGTTATTTATAATATGTATAGAAAGTCAGTGGAGTTGATATAGTGGTGATAATAAACTGTACAGTGCTGCACCCTGCTGGTTCTGCCATGTGTTGGCTCTGTTTGAGTGGCTTTGTGCCACATCGAGCCTCAGATTCAAAACCACAGCGTGAAGGTCACACAGTCTGGACAAAGGCAGCGAGACGAATCTCAAAAAAAGGAACAGAAATAGAAGTTTAACCGCTATTTAACCCGTTTAAAGTCAAGTTTGGGACAGACCAGAAACTTTAACAATATGATAACTTTATTACCCTGAATGCTCCTTTTTCAAATATGATCAAAAATATTAAATAAAACTTGTGTTAAACAGGTCTGTAGCAGCTGAATGTCACACAGCTAGTTGTTGTGGAGGACAAGGGGGCGGGACCAAAGAAGCGTCACCCTGCTGTAACGACCAATGAGAGAGCGGAGCGGCAGCTGCGTCGTGACGTCAGCAGAAATCAATCCAGTCACATTCTGTCAACGGAAACGGTGAGTGATAAAACATCAGCGTCCAAACGAGATTTAAAATCTGGTCAAATGATGACAGTTGACTTGACTAACATTCATTAGCTGTTTGCTAAGTTAGTTTGCTTTGACTTTTTGTGCTGAATTTGCCTTTTGTTTTGTGATTTTATGCAACTTCCAGAAGCAGAAAAAAAGAAAATAATCGGATGAGTTAAGCTGCTGCTCGGTGTTTTGTTTTTCTTATTATTTAGGCTGAATCATGTCTGTTTTGATGAGGAAACTGAGGCGCGCAGACCCAACAGCTGCCTCTGTGCTGGAGCGTAAGTAACTGGAGGTGATAACCCCGAATTCCAGAGTAAACCAACTATAGATCCAGTTACACAGAGCCAGAAGTCTTCTGTCCTGCTCAAGCATTGTGTCCTTGTTTAGGTCAAAAATACAAAGTATATAGCGTGAATGTGCTCAGTAATGTATACACATGATGAGTAAAGGGATGTTTCAGCAAGCCTGAAGTGCGTTTCTGTGTAAAAGTTATAAATAATAACTTGTAAAGGTTCCCGAACAGCCTCTGTTTGGAGAAGTAGCTCCTAAGAGCAGTGTTGCCAGTAACGCGCTACTTTGTAACGCGTTACTCTAAAATTACGTCATTTTTCAATAACGAGTAATCTAACGCGTTACTATTTCCAATCCAGTAATCTGATTAAAGTTATTTTTTTCGAGCCACTGTGCGTTACTTTGCGTTACTATCTTTGTCCATTTCCTTAAAATATTTATTTTCTTCCTGCATTTCTGTGAGCGGCGTTGTGTCACGTTCCCAGCATGAGGTGGAGTCACGTTTTCAACACGTGCACAGCTGAGGAGTCGCTCCAGCTGGAGGAGGAGTCACTGACCTGTGATAAAGTAGCCTATTTACCTGAATATCCGGGCATTATTTTTGTAAACTCCTCTGATACAACAGCTTTGTTTTATCTTCGGGGTCTAGACTTTATTAAGGAGTGTGAGACTGAGAACAAACGGAGAACGAACCGAGCAGGAACAGCTGACTGTCTGTCTGACAGCCGAGCAGACTAGCAGCCTGAATGCAGCCGAAGCTCCAAAGCAGCGCCAGCAACTAAAGAGACGTTTTGATGGCGCATCCTTCAGACAAACGCAGCAGTCGGTAAACAAAGCAGCAGCAGAAACACGAGCTGATGTTAGCTCCTCATGGTCCTAAAACCCTCCGGTTTTAAGGAACTAACGGGTGAGTCTAAAGAACAGCTGATAACAGGAGCTAGATTATTAATTTTAGTCATAGTTGTGAATTTTACTTTACTTTAAATTCAATTTTTTTTATTTGTTAAAATAATTAAATAAATCTTTCTAAAAGATGAGATTTAGTTGTCAAACAAAACTTTTTCCAAAAAGTATATTTAGAAAAGAGGGTCAGGTAGGGTTAGGGCTGACCTGGATTTCAGGTAAATCCTGTAAAAACCAGCTGCATCAACACAAACAACTATGGAGGAGAGAGATGATCGTTTTCTATCTGGAATAAATACAGTCAGGATTTAGAGTTAGTGTCAGATAAAGATGAGAACATTAAGGTTTGTTCTAATGTTCAATCAAATGTTCTGATGTTAATAAAACATGTTAAAATGAATTTAATAGTTACAGTAATAAACAAGTTATTTTATAAAAGGTAGTTTTGCCATAAAAGTGTTAAATGTCAGGTCAAGAAAGACTCTTTAATTTATATTTCATAAAACCAAGTATTTTTTTCAGGAAATAGTTTGGAAGTTCAACTTTAATATCAGGAGATCCATTGTGTTGACTTGCTGTTAAAATTCACTTCTGTGTTTTAGTAAAACTGGAGGTTATTTTAAAGTCGAGGCAGGAGGAGGAGTCATCGGCAGCTGAATGTCACTAATAAAGTAACTAAAAAAGTAACTAGTAATCTAACTTAGTTACTTTTAAAGTCAAGTAGTCTGTAAAGTAACTAAGTTACTTTTTAAGGGAGTAATCAGTAATCAGTAGTCGGATTACTTTTTCAAAGTAACTGTGGCAACACTGCCTAAGAGCTAGTTTGAGCAAAGACCAAAGTGGATCGATGCCGTCCTAAAACGGCTCTAATATCTAAACATTCACTGTGTTATTTTATGAATCTTTACCCTGCCATTAAATAGATATAAGCCAAACACCATCAGAATGCTTTTAATTTGTAATACCTTCCAAATGTCATACACGTCTGCACCCCCCAAAGGTTCAACTTGAGCATCTTGCAAGTAAAGATGGTAGAATGAGGATTTGACACACCGGTCATACTAACGATGACGCCCATAGACTCTGTAGCGCTGCAGCCGCTGATATTTGTCTGTATGATTCTGTTTTAAAGCATCAACGATCCAGGCTACCATGGCAGCTCTTCTCTGCTTTTATAGCAATGTGTAGCGTTTTATAAACTCTATTTTTAGTTTATAATTGGCACACACTTCTGTAGAATCACTAATAAGTTTTGTTAGTCTGACACAGAGGATTATCTCTGAAGCTTTCACTTTTTAGTGGAATATTTCTAGGTTCTGCTGACGTTTTTAATATTGACGAATAGAAGTCTGAATCCAGTAATTAGACTTTACAGGTTTTATTTATAAGAAGACGGACGACAGTACAACAGATAAGCAGTTAGCATGAGGTAATAAGGTTGAAGCTTTCGGCACGGTGGTATTGTTCTGAATTGAATCTTTAAAAATAAAGTTTTAACGATCTGAGTCTCATGGTGGTTAAGACTAGGGTTTGTTAATTTAGATTAGTTTGGTTTGGAGAGGACGAGTTACTGAATGGTGGATCAGTTACTAGTCTGTCTCTTATACAC
>SSNR01000130.1:1055366-1122969 GCA_006937965.1 Callopanchax toddi
CATATTTACAGTCCCCCTTCAAAAGCTTTTGGAATAATGAGACTAATTGTTTTACTTTTGCTTTACACTGGAAATGTTTGGGTTTGACCTCAGCTTTTATTTCCAGGTATTTACATCACATTCTTTCTTTGTCCAAACTTTAGCCTTTTCATCACTTTGCTTTCTTAATCAGTCCATAAAACTTTGACCCAGAAGTCTCAAGGCTCTTCTCTGGATTCTTTTGTATGTTCTAGTTTGTTCTTGGTTTGTATCTCCTGCTGTATGGAAGAAATATAGTATCATCAGAATTCAACAATTTTTAGACATTGAAATTATAACACTGAATTTTTATCATGTTCAATTACATGCATGAATTTTTCTTACTCCAAATTTTCCTGCAAAAATATTCACCTGCAAAAAATTCAACTGCAAAAATTCAAAGAGGGCTGTTTAAATGTGAAGCAGGGACGATTCTAGGAGATGTAGGGGTGCTCGAGAGCTGCCCAGCGGCTCTCTTTAGGAGACGCGCAGCTGGCCAGGGTATCTGTGGAGTCTTGAAAAGTATTAAAAGGTGATAAATCAATTTAGGGAAATTCAAGACCCTTATAAAGTATTAAAAAGTCTTATCACGGCTTTATAAAGTCTTAAATTTTGGAACGAAAAAATCAGAATTTGATGTCCAACAGTTTTGAGTCCCAAAAACATCGTAAACGTGTGAATTTAGTCATTTTATTTTAAAAAAGAACGGGAAACAAAGGGTGCGTTAGTAATCCTTCTCTCAGAGCACCAGGGCGGGCGGTGCAGAAGTTCAAAAGCACAATGTACGCTCTGGTGTTCCTGGTGAGTATTACGAACGCACCGACATGTTAAGATGGAAGAGAATCTCGGTGAACGCCGCCGCATAACCAGAATGGCGGTGAGGTATTAAAAAATATTGAGACGGTCTTGAAAAAGTCTTGAAAAGGTATTGAATTTAACTTCAAGATTCCTGCATATACCCTGGCTGGCTAACGGTGTCATGTGATCAAACGAGCGTAATTTGATTGGCTGAGAACCGCTCGACTCGATCTAGTGCTGATTGCTCTGGCTTGGGTCATTTAAGTTCATCACTTTTGCAGGTGAATATTTTGCAGGTGAATATTTGATGGTGAATTTCTGCAGGTGAATATTTTTGCAGGAAAATTTGGAGTAAGAAAAATTCTTACGTATAATTGAACATGATAAAAAATTCAGTGTTATAAATTCAATGTCTAAAAATTGTTGAATTCTGATGATACTATATTTCTTCCATACTGCTGTAGCCTCTGTTCTTTTGTTGATAAATTCCTTTATTGTGATACCTTCCTTCAAGCCCTCTGACGTTTACTGCATAAGTCACTAAGCTGTTTCAGGTTTTTTTATATAAAACTTTCACAATGTTTCTGTCATCAACTGTCTGTTACTTAGGACACCAGTATTAGACATCTAGTCTTAACAGGCCAAACCCCAACAGACATTCAGATATGTATTGTTTTCATAATCACTGTAATAGGACACACCTGGGCAACAACAAACACCTGTCAGCCACATGTTCCAGTATTTTACACACTTTGTGTTCAATTTCAATGATGCTATTCTCTAAGTTGTGTGTCAGATCTGAAATGTCGACTTTCTGTCTCATGTTCATCTTTTGATGTCAAACCCAAATGTTTTCTGTCTGCAGTAAAAGCAACAAAATTGGCCTCAGTATTCAGATGAGGGGAGTGTAACTGTTAACAGGCAGTGAAACTGTGATAAAATACTCAAAAATACATATTTCACTAACTCATTTCTTTTTCTGAACATTTATCTAATTTAAATGACTTGTTTAGTGAAATTAACCTGGTCAAAATGAAACTAAACATCTTCAAACTAAACAGTAACACATGTGTTTGTCTACCTGTCACGTGACTAAAGTCCTGTTATGAGAAATGCTTTTGGAAACCTGTGAAAATGCAGGACTTTAAAGGGACACTGGGGTCATTTTTTTAGGTAGGGTTCTCTGTTATTTATCTACAATCAGGACCGTGCCACTGGTGACATCACTCAACGTGAGCAGAGAATAATATAATACAAACATCCGTGTGTCCATCCTTTACCTCGATATGTCCTTTTTTTATTTTTAGAAAAGCCCTGCACATGTTTTACTCTGACTTGATTTTATTATTATTTTTTGTTTATTATGCCACTTTGCCTCTTATAGGGTCTACATCAAGTGCTTTGGTTAACCGGTCTGAAACATCCACCAGAACAACCAGTAAACAAACCCCACCACCAGGTATGTCTCACCTCCTTTTTGGGTGTTGCGTTACTGTGAACTTTATTAAAATCTGTAAAATGATTTTAAGAGTTTATACTTTTGAATTTTTTTGTAATTGACATTGGCCTATTTTAAATGGACCTAACTACTTTAACAGCAGTGTTTATGACATGCTTCTTGCTATGTTATCTGACAGAAAGTCCCAGAATGACAGTGGGCTCAAGCAGCATCGTGCCGCGCCAAGGTGGGATTTTTTTTAACCTTTCACACAAAGTTCAAAATAAAAAGTTAGATTTTTAAAATTAGGAGTTGTATTCACTTTCAAATAGATTTGTAACTGGCATTGATCTTTTTGAGAATCGATCTAATAGTTTGGGTTTATTAAATGCTTCCTTCTATGTTAACAGACTCATCGGGGAGCCGAGGCACATCCTTTGGTTATAGCCGTACACAGAAACCAAAAGGTAAAATATCACTTTGTCACTTCATACTGCCAGGGTGAATTAACATGATCTCATTTCTGCATTAAAGTATGTATTTTCTACTTTTTTAAGTGCATACTTTTCTGTACATGTAGCTGCAGGAGCACAAATATTTGCAGTCATTCATCTGTTAAATAAAACTAAATACCGCCATACTAAGTCAACTTGACTAGAAATACAGTATATACAATTGATCACTCTAATCAATTCATTTCAGTAAGTGATTATAAATTAATCTTGCATTATTAACTGCTTAATTCTAATTGCATTGTAGGATGACTCTAACCACCGTATTAAGTTGTATAATTCTTAACTTCTGTCACAGTAACGGTGAAGTACAAGATGGTGGTCAGCGGTAAAACGTTTAATGCCCATCAGCAGATACTGGACCTAATAAGGGGTTCAGGAGAGGAGTTGATTTTGCTTGATGTGGAAGAGAGCCAAAGCCCCGATGATTACCAGATCATTTTAGTCTTCTGTCCAATCGTTTCTCGTGTTGGGACGGATGTTGAAGCAGCCATGAGAACAGTTGGTGAGAGGAAGAGCATTTCTAGTTATTTATGTTATGATGAGCATTGCATGAGTTTATTTCCAGTCAAATGTTTTACTATTTACACTTTTTAATATTGAGAACATGATGATGCAGAGCTTTTAAAAACCTAACATGATTCGTCTGCATGATAAATATGTGGTACAAGAAAATCTTTAAACTGTTTTGCAAACTTTTTTTTTAAATTTTGCGTTCCTTTGCGCTGACATACAGTATTTTACAGTCGGAACAGCGCTGTCTTCCTCGTGCTCTTTCCATTTCTCACATTTTTTCTCTTTTTCTCTTCACAGATGAAAGGCCTGTGATTCTGGTTTTGATGCACCACACTCACGAAGCAAAACATGTTGCCTCTATGAGAACCTGGACCGAGAACCCTAACATCGTGTTCCATGTTAATGTTTTCTACCATGAGAAAATACCCGGGTTAGTCGCTTGCAAAGAAAACAATGATGCTGTCTCTGCAATACAAAGCAAATTAGTGAAATATGGAGAACCTAGTGAATATTCAGCAGGCAGTTACACTTCTGCTAGTGCTTATAATAACTCCGCATCTCGGAAAGATAGTCAAACAATTTGGCAAAAAATTGGTTTCTCCTAGGTATTGCTGATCTTGGTGACAATGGCATCATGCCAATTTCAATCTGAATAGAAAACTAATGGTTCCTCCAGAGGTAGCAGCAAATACCAACAAACTATTTACATCATTTACTGCATGAAATCTATTCATCTTAATCTCTCTTTTATTATTAGTGGTAAGTTAAGGTTATTGATTAACTAGTTGTCATTAAAGAATTGCTGCTAGATTTGTCATGTCTTTGCAGCATTGTGTCTTTGTGCTTGCAGCCGCTGAGTTAAATGTCACAAAAATATTTGATTGTATACAAAAGGAGAGAAATGCCAGCTTCTCCTTATTGCTTCAGTGCTTTATAAAGAAAAAACAACACATTTATGCATGTTGCAGACAGCCATTACATTTTAACCAATGAAAAGAACATAAAAAACTTTTATTTTGCACACAATCTGTTGATGATCTGGAGTAGAATGAGTATTTCCTGGTTAATGGCATGTTTGTTCATTTTTTTCTCGTTTAGTTTTAGTTAGTCCAGTGATTTCTACAAGCATGCCATGGTAATGTTCTACCGATGTGCCCTTGACTTGCCATTTTGTAATAATTTTTTTCCCTCCAGATTTAATGAATAAATGATGTGTTGATAAATTGAGTGGATTTTATTTATTTTTTGCTAACATTTGACCTAAATTTGTTAGGCTAACTGTCCTTTATTTCTTTAGAGGATTTACTATTACTAGATGGAATGCAGAACTTCCATTTAAAATGTATTTAAGATTGAAGTCTGGATAATGTTCATGTAAGAGAGAGTGGAGATTTAGAAAACAATACCTCACAAAATAAAGGAGTTGAACTACAAATTATTCACCTAACTCATTAAAGACCTGTGGTACTCTCATATAAATCATGATATTACTATTTTCTAACCTCAAAGGCAGGAATTTAGTGTGTACTTCCGTTTAAGTTATAATTTTACATGTATAGAGCCTTAGGCAGTGAAGTACTGGCGGTATGTGCTTTTATTTTGAAGAAACCATCTAGACCGGAAGTGTGGTAATGTTTACAAACCGCTTCATCCGGTTGATGCTAGCAGATAGCATGAGTGCCTAAACGTTAATACATTTCTCTGTACTTTGGACAATTTCCACCCCAAACCACCGTATGACATGTATTTTATAACCCCAACATAATGACAAGTTAACGAATATTATTTTTCGTAGTTTAGTTTTTGTAGTTAGCTTCACATAGCCGCAGTTTGAGTTATGTCAACAGGTGTTAGCTTTAGGAAAGCAAAGATTCTCGTTTGTGAATGTCCTGAAAAGGTCATTTTAAAAAGAAACTGCATTTGCCATATGTCGATATGATCTGCTGTAGTTAGCTATGTTTGTCTAACGTCTTATTTAAGTTGCCTGAAATCTGTCATGATATTCGGCCGCGTCCCTTTACGCCTCCAGTTGGGTTGTTTACAAAGGCTTTATGTCGTTAATGATTATCCGGATTGGAAGCTGTATTCTAGCAAAAACTTTAACAAAATCAGAACGTTTAAATCCTTTACACACAGATTCGGATATCAGGTAAGAAAAAAAAAGATTTCAAGTGACGAAATGTTGTGTAAAGGTGAAATAATTACATGAACATTTGCTGTTTCAGATTACAGCGCTGCCCTGTCTCTGTTTGTCTACAGTGATGCAGGCAGCCAGCATCTCCTATGGACCACAGGCAGTTCCCTCAGATGATGAAGATGATGAGGAAGGTTGTGTTGGTGAAGGTCTGGTTGAGCCAGTATGCAGAAAGCAGCAGGCGATTATTAATCTGGGTCAGGCTGATGCAGTCAGCATGGAGGTCCACACAAGCATCACAGACACATCTGTAGTTCCATGTGAGTAGAAGTGACTTTCTCAGATAATGATGTGGTTTGTTATCATTTAGAAGCAACAACTACATAACCAGAATAGTTTCATTTATAGGATTTTTATTCAAACATATTATAATTTTAACAGCGCCTATGGAATCCAATAAAAAAACATCAAGGAACAAGATGAGAAAAGAGAAGATGAAGCTAAAGAAGAAGAAGCTGAAGTCGGCCGAGACGTCAGCCAGTTTGATGTCAGAGCTTCCATTTGCTCTGGCCAGCCCCACCACATGGAAAGAGCTAGGATGTACCTACTTTTCTAATTCTGCATTCAAGTTTTCTTTAATAGTTGCCTGCCAGCTGGTTTGAGTTGAAGTTAAATGGTGTTTTTCTGTAGTTCCCATCCCTGAATTGTCAGAGAAAAAGAGAAAGAGGAAGCGAGGAGACAGTGGAGGCCGAGCGGACAGCGAGGAGGACGGAGACCAGAAGAAGAAAAAGAAGGAGAGCCAGCGACCCAACTACTTTGTGTCCATTCCCATCACTAACCCACAGGTACGTTCTGCAAATTAAGTTTCTTTACACACTACCATTTACTTTCTGTTAATAATTTTCCTTTAATTCAAAAAGAAAGTTCCATTTTATCTCATCTAAGATGTAGAATTGCACGCCCCCTTATCATTCCTTCTCATTATAACTTAGATCTTGGAAGTACAGGAGGGATGTGTGTATAGGTGAGTAGATAAGACTGCTCATTGTTGTTAGTAATTGAAAGTAAATTTGTCCAACTGTAGATAAAGTCTGCCTTGACTGAAATCCAGGAGGCTATTCTTCAACAGGAGCCCCGATTGGCCAAAGCGATGACCCCCATCCCAACTCTTCACATCACACTCTTCGTCACTCACCTCGCCAGCCAGGAGCAAGTAAACCTGTGAGTTCATTTGTGTAAACCTGCTACTGTGGTTAGCTTAGTGGGATGGCTGGGATCACTGAGGATGTGCAAAGTTGTTAAATTTGATTATATGATATCACAGCTCACATATATGCTTAAGTGGGGCTTTAACTCACAGATGAACAAATGAACAACTGCATATTTTCATGAAATTGCAAGAGATAAAAGATTTCTTGGAGCAAATAATCTACAGCTCTGTACAGACAGTGTATAGGTGTGTTTGTGATTAAAAACGGTGTCTCTCATGGAAACATTTACTCTTTAGATGCAGAGTTTTAAAGGCAGTACAGACACACAGACTCTGATCATAGAGTTGAAACAATGTCAAAGAGAGAGCTACCACCATTTCCAAAGAGCCTATTATGGTAGCAGTGTGCACACAGGTTCATGCGCCGATTTACTCTACAGCATTTGGATGTGTTTTTTCTGTTTTCCTAATATGTTTAATAGAGATTCATCCCAAATCAGTTCATGTTCACATGCTCCATTTATCTCATGTAAATCTGTATGTTGTCACAACATCACATAAAATACACAACATAGAAATTTAGCACGTTATATTTTCTGAAACCATTTAATACTAACGGCTCACCTTAGATAAATTCTATGTTTTGCATTTTGCTCCCAAAACTTGCAGACAGACATGGAATAAAATCAGTTTATATATCAACTTAAAATCAACTAATTTGGTCCCAATAAATGAATTTAAACACATTTTATGTGACTGAACTGTAGGGGGTGATTGTTTTTATTGGTTTGATTTAGATGCATCGATTCTAGTTATGGGGTCCGAGACCGATTTCTGACTCTTAAACACCAACACCGATTTTGTCCGATTCTAATTTATCTCTAGCTATAATTTGCAAAATACAATAAAAAAAAGAAAAGAAAAAAGAAAAACTTTTTTAAAAACATGATTTTGGGAAGTCAAAACCTCCACCTGTTATTTATAGTGTGTGTATACAGGGTATCCATGGGTCCTTAAAAAGCCTTAAAAGGTCGTAAATTTGCATTTTAAAATCAAGGCCTTAAATATAATTAAAAATGATAAATAATCCTTAAATTCAGTGTCCAAAGGTCTTAAATTTCTAGGGCTCCTATGATTTCTGGGTTACGAACATCTGAAACTCAGCAGTACACCAGACCGCAAGGGTCTAGAAGGGTCTAGGTCACTTAAGGCTGTTATTATCTCGTTAATTCAGTAAAAAGGAGCTTTTTTAAAAATTATTTTCAGGTGAATGCAATACACTTCCGTAAGATACAGTATAATGCAGAACAATTATCTTGATGTTTGTTATTTTTCAGAACTATTTGTAAGGTGGTCACATCCCCTTTCCCATTCCGTGAATGTAAGGTCTTAAATTTGATCAAAGCAGCCTTAAAACGGGTCTTAAAAAGTCTTAAATTTGGCTTCCTTGAACCTGCAGATACCCTGGTATAGGTGTGTTCAGTGACTGGGGAGAAAATGTCAGACTTTTTATTACTGCTTGGCAGTGGTGCATTCAGGCATCATCAGCTGATCACAGATTCATCCGATTATGTTGAATATTGGCCAGTTTGGATCACCACATCATCACATTTTTTAACTGCTGATGAAGAGAATTAGTTGTGATTATTTTGATCAATGCATTCTCACATTTAGTCTTTTGCAAACTCCACATTACTGCAAATTAGTCAAGAAACATCTTTGATCTGAGTGAGATTCAAATAAATACAATCAGCTATGATCTATCAAGACTTTAGAATGTGCCAGAGGTGTAAACATTTTACAGTTATTCTTCTAAAACTTATCCTTGTTTATTTACATTTTTGCTGATTGTCTTCTAACTCCTCATTTAAATAAATCTGATTATTTATCATTTTTTGTGTGAAATAATGACGATTTTAAGTGCTAATAGAAATGTGAACTCCTGGGATTAAAGCTCACTCGTCCTGTGATGCTCTGAAGCGTGTCAGCTTATGTGACTGATGGATAATCTACATCACGAAGAAGATTTCCATCTTTAATAATCACTTGATTCTATCATTATGTAATGTGGCGTGGAGGATTAGCTCATGAGTCGGTGTGTGTTTTTCTCTTTTTATTAGGGCCGGAGCGGTGCTGGCTCAGGTCGAGCCGTCAGTGGCTGAGCTGCTCGGTGGGCGGGACCTGGTGCTGCCCTTCTCGGGAATCAGTCATTTCAGGAAGGAGGTGGTGTTTGCTGGACTGGGCACCGGACTCCACAGACACACACTGGGCAGCCTGGCAGGTCAGTGTTGGAGCATCGCTTTTATCATGATTGTGTTCTACTTTACTAAGG
Organism: Callopanchax toddi; assembly: GCA_006937965.1. Lineage (NCBI taxonomy): Eukaryota > Metazoa > Chordata > Actinopteri > Cyprinodontiformes > Nothobranchiidae > Callopanchax > Callopanchax toddi. Next base: position 1,064,325 of record SSNR01000130.1, read on the forward strand.
TATAAATTGACTTATTTAATTAAAATTTGATGTTTTGTCCTCTGAGGGGATGAATGAGTTCAGTAGAAGAGTTTTGCAGTTAGTTTTTTTTTAACAATAATTTAAACTCTGAAAGTGTGTTTATTGTTTTGGAGTTTTGTCAATGAGAGGTTACACATTGGACCTCTTTAACACTTTCTCATTTGGAAGTTATTGTCTTATCCTAGAGTCCTCTTGCAGCTTGGTGGGAAAAACAGTTGAAATCCATAGAAATAATCAAAATATGTATTTAAATGATATGGAAATCATTTTGCGTGTGTGTGTGTCTCAACCTTTAACATCTGTTTATCTTCTTACATCAGCACCAAAGCAGAAAGTTCATCATTCAGGTTTTTGAGTTGTGCCAAGCATATTCAGCCAACATTTCTAGGAGGATCTGTGCCATATTTTTTGCAGCATACTTGTTTATTTACATAATAAATGAGCTCTTATGATTAAAGCTGCTCAGTTTGTTCAATCAGATCAACTAAACCGTTCTTCTTTTAATTTTAATTAAAAAACTAAACAGGGAGTGAGGGTGAAACATGTTCTAGCCACCCACAAGGTGAGTTTATAGGTGACTATATTTTAAATGTTCTCATATTTAAGTGTTTATTATATTTTAGTGGAGACAAATCTAAAATGAAATTTATGTTGGGACTTGATAAAAGTGCTCGAAACTACAAAACAACCCTTTAAAAACATTTAAACACTGATTCTGAGTTTGGAACTTTGAAAGATTCTACAAACTTTTTCTATATTTTTCGTAAATTCAAGAAAAACTGATTAAATAAAATATTTTTATGGTCACAGTGTGTGTGCATCCTTACATAGAGACAATTCTCCTGTTTTATTCACACAAGTTGTCGTCAGAAATGCCCTCCCTGCTATATTTATAAAATAAACTTTTACTAATTAAAAAAAAATCAGTTTTAGTGTCATAAAATACATAAATAGTGCCATCTAATTGACTCCGTTGTGTGTAATTTTTAACACATACTATAAAATTGCTTTTATTCTGTCATATTCAGTAAATTGTGTCTTAAATATGTGAGTTTGTAACTAAATCTGACTATTCTTGAATAGTGTGAATGTTTGCTTTCCATTCCAGCTCCTGGAAGGGTTTGCATTCAAACTAGTTTGATTTTCACAGCAGGATCAGCTGACTGAGAAAGTCTGATGTTTCTAACATTGATTTTATATTTCTAACATGCAAGAATTACACGTCTGAGCTGCAACAAAGGAAGGGAACGGCAGGAAGTCTGACCCTCTTGTCTTCTTGTCTGCTCTCCCCACCGCTCGTATTGATTATATACTAACCTTTCTCTCCCTGCCGAGTTCCTCTTCTAAAAATACTCTCGTAGCTTCCCACTAAACCTCTTCAGCTGCTCCGTGCATCTTTGCTGTTTATCTGTAGGCTGTGTGTCTGGTAATCAGCCTGTTCGTTTACTCTCCTATAAGTCAGGATGAATTAGTGGAGGATGGAGAGTTCAGTCTGCTACATACTGATGATTTTATGTATTTCAACCAATCCTCATCCTTTTATACAATCAATATTTGTAGGAAATCAACTGGTATTGTTTTTATTTTTCATTTAGTCATATGTTTTAACTAGGGATGTCCCGATCAGGTTTTGTTGCCCTCGAGTCTGAGTCATTAGATTTTGAAGATCTGCCGATCCCGAGTCCCGATCCGATCTTTTTAATATGTTGTTGTGATCAACTTTATAATGCCTCCAGACACAGACATACTCACACTTTCTGCTTCAATCTGCTTCTACGTTCTACTTTGTCGATGTTTAACTAATAAAAACAAACAAGCCACAAAATGATGTCATGCTGCAGACATAAATCATTCTGTCTGTATAGAAATCTATCATATCTATATATAGTTAAATACTTAAACATACATTCTCTGTGCACAAAATCCCCATTAATTAGTTTGTGGTTGAAGTAACTTTTTGAGGGAAAAACCTTTTTTTCCTACAGCTGTTCAGGTGCAGAAATGTCAACATTATTTTAACACTCTGGTCCATTTTTTGCCCAGAAAGAACAAACTTGTTTACTGACAATGACCCGGATCATTTCTTAAAGCCGCACTCTGGATTATTTCAGCAAGAGAGCAGTTTTTGAATCTAGCGTCCAAAGGCTCCTCCTCAAAATATTTCGACACGCGCGTCCGGTCGCGTGTGCGCGCGTGCACATGGCGCATATACTTCGGGCATAAACTGTACAGCTCAGTGTGTAGGGTTTAATCACTCACAGTTCACAATCTTATTCCATCACTACGAGGGTCTGAAGAGCCCTCTCTGTCCCTGCTGCTTCTGATATTAGCTCTGTTAGCACCGAGCTGCTGCTGGACTCTGAAGCTGAACTTGACTCAGCCCTGGATGAACTTTCTGACCAAAATAAACGCGTAACCCTGTCAAGCCTTGCCATTCTGTGAGGTGAAAGGTTTAAAAATAAAAATAAATCCATCTTTAGCTGGAGATTGGGTAGGTTTTTAGTAGAAATGAGCCGTGAGGCTGAGACGGAAACAGAGAAACACATGGAGCGTCCTGTACGACAGCGCCCCCTACTGGTACAGGTTTGGTCGATGCGCGTGCATGTTGAGAGAATGCAGACATTTTAATTTCATTGGCTGAAAAATGTCGGCGCAAGAAATAATGGAAAGGGGTCTCTAGGAGGAAGGAGGGTCTTCATCAGAATGACAGATGTTGTGGAACTCAACCCGTAGATCATAGTTCAGACCTGAAATATCATTTAAAACATTTAGAAAACTTTGATACAGAGAAAATAATCCAGAGAGCCGCTTTAAGTCATTCACTCCTCCTGCTTTATCCTCTGACTGCAGCAGCTCTGAACAACTTCTTAATTAGACTATTTGGAGAAATCCGTCAGTGTTTGGTGCGTTTTGGAGCGACATTTAATCAGGAAGCTCCTCCTCAGAAAGCGCTTTTTAAAAATCTTAACATCGCTCAATTTATTTCCCGACGCAGGGCGGGTGTTGTGCTGCACGGAGCAGAATCTCCTCCTGTATGGCAACTGAGCCTGGATGGAGACGCGGCGTAGGGGGAACCAGTTAGCGCGGGTGTGACTCGCTCCACGCCGGCTTCGCCTCCTCCAGGACCAAGCACTCCCGTCGGTGCTTTCCGTTCAGGAGGAGGACGAGTCTCGGCGGGTGTGGAGAGAGCAGCGAACCCGGTCGCTGCTCGTATGTCTCCCGGTCCCGGCCCCCTCCCTCCTCCTGGACCGGAAACTGATTCAAACTCTGATTATGGTTAATATAAGTGCACAAATATAGACTATATATAAATTCCATGTGCTTTAGATTGTTTAACATATATTTAAAAACCCAAACTTCCTTCTGAAGGTGGTGGCTTTTATTTTGGCGGGGCAGTGCGCATGTAGAGGAAACCCGAGTGAAAATCGGGAATTGACGTCCGATTCCGATCGAGTCCAAAATCATGTGATCGGATCGGGACATCCCTAGTTTTAAGTGTTTCTATGCTACTTTATGTGCAGCTCTTTGGCCAGTTTCAGCTGTTTTTTAACCAACTCTATGAATAAAAGACATTTTTGAATTTTAATTTTTTTAAAATGCTTGTGTTGCAGAGTTGTTGCGGAGCCGTTTTGAGGAACAGGGCCTCCTACAGGGAGACGGTCGAGGCTTCGAACCTCACCTCACCATCATGAAGCTGTCCAGAGCGTCAAAGCTACGATCTCAGGTATACAGATGGAACGAGGTACATTTGTGAAAAATAAACATTAAAAAAGTTGATTAAAGTTCTAGCATTTCTTGAAATAATTCCTGTCACCTTCCACCTTCAGGCGAGAATTTAAACTAAGATGATCTTATGTTCCAAACAGTGTGGTTCTCAGCTTCCACCACATCAGAGTCTAGCTCCATATCTGTAAAACTGACTGAATTAGGACTGTTTTTGTGTTCAAAGGTCAGTTAAGGAATCGTCTCACTACTGTTGGTGGTAATTTAGTCACAAAATTGCAGAAAAATATGCAAATTTTCCATTAATGCCACTCTGAGTTAGTACTTCTGTCACTTTGGTGCTAAGCTAAAGCCTTTTCCAATAAATCATAAGAACTGATTTCTTTTTTTATCACTTATTAAATCAGTTTGTTCGTTCAGAACATCAGAAAGTCTGATGACTTTTTTTTTTTTAATTGGAAAACAATTCGATTAGCTTCTTTTCCATTTTAATCTTAGCTTGAATTGCAGTCATGGAAGCTAAGTCTACCTGCTTCTTGGTGTTTTTATGGTGACAGGGACATACATTTACATTCACGTTTTTTAAAATGAATATAACATATTTCCAAATTCTCGATCATTCTTTGGTAAAGGATGAAATCTTTATATTTTGTTCCCATCTAGATTGTCACTATACTCAGATTATGGATGTGTGTGTTTTGGACTTTCTCACTAATGGGAAGTAACTTGAAAAGGGAGGGGTTAAAGACAGATATGAGCCCTGATCAGGATGGGAGAGACAGAGGAAGAACAGCATCCATCTTTTATTTTCCTTCTGACATTTAACGGCTCCTCTTCCTGCCCGGCGCCTGCCGGGTGACGTCATTGTCTTCCTCAAGTTTCTGTGTGTTTATCAAGAGGATGGAAGTGTCATAAAAAGTGTGATTTATTCACCAAGTCCTGACTCTTCCCTTTATTTCTGTCTTAGGGAATAAAGCGTGTGGACCCAGCTCTTTACTCTGAATATACAGACAAGTAGGTGCTTTGCTCTGTTTTTCTGAGCTTTATTGTGTGAAGTCATGCAGTGTTTTAGGAATTGTAACTGCTCTGTTTCGGTAAATTCTGATCTGCTTCCAGAACAAAATGAGAAAAACATATTAGAAATGTTTAAATAACTAATGATTTAAAGGTTTAAATTCACCGTTACTTAAACAGCATCTTATATTTGCTTTAAGATGTAAATGAATGCATTATTCATATATGCAGATTAGTGTGTTCTTTTTTGAAGAGCTCATTTCTTTCCAGTCCTCTGATGGAAGCTGAAGAGGTCTCGTTTTCACTCATCTCTCTCTCTGACACGCAGGTTCTTTGGGAACCAGACAGTGGAGCGGGTGGATTTGTGTTCTATGGTGAAAAGGAAGCAACAGGATGGATATTACCACACTGAGGCGTCGCTACAACTCGGTTAGTACACACACATTCACTGAGACGAAATGTGTTTGGCTCTTCTGTTAAAAACACGGCCACCAGGGGGCGGTATCAGCTAACAGAGATTTCTATATTCTTTTTTTTTATCGTTTAGTTTCACCTCTAAATACATTTAATGATCAGAATGCATGAAGCTTAGATCTTCTGTTTATTATTGAAAGAAAATTCAAGTGTTTTTATTTTATTTTTCTATATTCAGGTAATATATTTAAGATCTCATTTAGAGTGAACAGTTCTGCTCTGTTATAAAACCTGACAGTTTTTTAAAAACGGTGGAATAAATACTCCTGCTGATCGTGGTGGTGCTTTGGAAAACAAAACTGTTAGTGAATATTTGAAGCAGTGTGATGATGTAATACAGAAATTACACTTTAAAGGGAACCCCGATTGAAAAGTCAAGTTTGCCCTAAAACATTCATTTTGCTGTCATAAGTCAACATGTGGCAGCAAAACAAGCCAAATGTTTTCCCTTAAAGTAATATTTAAAGAAAAATGATTTAGCAGGAGGCAGCCATTTTTATTTACTTCCCAAAGCGTCCTGGGTAGTGACGTCACATGGTTGCATCGCTTGTTCACGCAGCTGCTTACAGTTATTATTAATTATTAACAATAGTTGAAGTCAAAGGACGCAGCCCACGTAAAAATAATAATGCTGTTAAAATGTTACACACAAACTCATCCCAGCTACAAGAAGCTACCGATGTTTTTTTTCTCTTTTTCCGCCTCCTCCTCTGACAGCAGCGGCAATCTATTTACTCACACCGTGACAGACAGACAGAATGGCCAGCGATCTTCAGAAAATAAATATATCCAAATAATAACCACAGGGAAACAATCAGAGACTGGTTTTTTCCAGTTTAGCCATGTTTACAGTCAGTGTTACGCTACGGTACAGCTGCTGTAACAGCCAGTCAGAACACAGATCCAGTGTTGATCTGTCTTCAGTTAACTATGAAACAACAAATTCAAAATAAAACTAAAATAAAAAGCCCCTTCAGTGAACGTCGCTTCCATAAAACAAATCACCGCCGCAGTTTGAAGTCTTTTTGAGTGATTTAGTTACCGAGCTGCCGCTGCTAACTGTGTTAGCTTAGCATCCCCAGCAGAAAGGTAACACTTATAGATCGCTTACTTTGATTCCACTGATCCGCTGTCCGTCTCCTCCGTTTTTTATTAAATTGTGTCTGATGGGTCATTATCCACAACCACGATGATCAGGGAGCGTGTTGTTTACAGTTCTCCATGAAAGCCTCTAGCGAGAGCAGCTGTCGTCTTTAGGAAGCTCACGCATCATCCCATGGTTTTCTCCTTTTCTTCTTGTAAGGAAAGTTGCGGATATACTGATATATGTTCCTCTGTTGCCTTTCAACTGGAAACCACAACCAGAAACTGCACAGTTTGGCGTTGAAATCCTTCTCTGTATCATGAACTATGCTCCGTAAGCTGACGGCAGCACCACTATACTCCCACAATGCCTTGCGCGCTCAAAAACATGGCAGCGCCGTCGTCAAAAATAGTGCTAAAAATATTAAAATTATGTAAATAAACAAAACATGCGTGGTGTTTTAACTATGTCTTCATGTATCGGAGATATTTTGCAACATATTTAGAGCAAAATGTCTCTTCAATCGGGGTTCACTTTAAGCTTGAAATTTCAAGTTTATTTATAAAGCACATTTAAAAACAGCTGTTGATATTCAACGTGTTACATGTGAAATTGTAAGAAAAGGTCACTGATGATGTTGATTAAATCTGTGCATCAGCATGGACCAGTTTGGCTGTCAGACCTAAAGGGCTCATAAGGCAGCAGTAGATCTGATAAATACAGTTCTGTTAAGACAAATCAAAGTCTTGGTGTTTTTCTCAGCAGCTTGTAACTAAAAGTCAGTTTTTCAGGCTCTTTACACAGTGAGCAAAAACTATCAGTGGTGTTTATGGTTGTTTTTTATTTATGTCAGCAAATCAAATATTCTGCTCTTTTCTTCTACATAGAATAGACTATATAATAAAAACATTACAACTCGGGAATTTCTGCTGCAACAAGCGCACAATTATAGCAAATTAAACATCTTATTTTATAGCTAAAATATTTTAACCAAAGAAGCAAAAGTATAAATATATATTTTAGTTGCTTAGATGCTTTAAATTACTGTAAATTATGTTTGCTTCTGAGAAAAGCTAGTGTGTGTGTGTGTGTGCTCTGATGCTCACAACCCTCTGAGCTGACAGACAAACCACCTTCAGCCAAGAAAAGCTTTGATGTTTTTTCCCATAAAGAATTAAAGAAGCTACTCATTAAAAGTAAAAACCGCTCTGGTAACCATTTACTGAACGCCTAAAAAGCAAGAGGCAAACTGTGATGTTATGAAAATCCCTTTTGTTCAGACAAACCAAATACATTTTAAAAGACACGTTCTTCTGTATTTTTAGTAGCGACTGTCAATAATACAAGAAAGTGTAAAAAAAAAAAAAACGGTCTCATTGTTGGTTTGGATTTAACAATATTAGTGTATTATTCACACTGTTTATCACATGCTAATGTGAACGGTATATAACGGTTTGACAGACACGTTCTCCCACTGCTGAGTGCTCTAAATGCTGTGGGTGTGCGGAGTGACAGAGAGCTGTCAGTTTCTGTGAAACTCGGCTGTCACTGTGTTTGTAGATCACTGGGTTGTCTGTGAGAGCCAGTGTCTGTGTGTGTGTGTGTGTGTGTGTGTGTGTGTGTGTGTGTGTGTGTGTGTGTGTGTGTGTGTGTGTGTGTGTGTGTGTGTGTGAGAGTGATGGGAACGTGTCAGGAGGACGTTTGCTTCACATTTCTCTTCATCAAAAACATAAACTTGTGTTTTCTTCAAGTGTTTCCCCAGAACCTACATTTAAAGACAAGTTGCAGGTTAAAGACCCCTTAAACAAATGTTTAGAGAAATATAATGATGCCGGCTCTGACACAGATAAATATTTAAATGTTTATAATGACTTAATAAATAAAGTTGGTAGCGGATATTAGACAACAAAACTTAGAATACACAGCTCTTGTTCGCTGAGCCTCGGATCGAGTCTGGTCTGACTCTGGTCCCTCCTTCTGCCTCCTATCGTCCGACTGCATCTGAATCTGCCCCCGTTAGCTCCTGTTAGCTGCCCCTGTTAGCTCCTGCTAGCTCCTGTTAGCTGCTGTTAGCTCCTGTTAGCTGCCCCTTAGCCCCTGTTAGCTGCTCTTAGCTCCTGTTAGCTGCCCCGTTAGCTCCCCCGTTAGCTGCTGTTAGCTGCCCCTTAGCTCCTGTTAGCTGCTGTTAGCTCCTGTTAGCTGCCCCTGTTAGCTCCTGTTAGCTGCCCCTTAGCTCCTGTTAGCTGCCCCCGTTAGCTCCTGTTAGCTGCCCCCGTTAGCTCCTGTTAGCTGCCCCCGTTAGCTCCTGTTAGCTGCCCTGTTAGCTCCTGTTAGCTGCCCCCGTTAGCTCCTGTTAGCTGCCCTCGTTAGCTCCTGTTAGCTGCCCCCGTTAGCTCCTGTTAGCTGCCCCCGTTAGCTCCTGTTAGCTCCTGTTAGCTGCCATTAGCTCCTGTTAGCTGCTGCTAACAGCATCCCAGTGGGAAGTTGAATGAATCGAAAGCACAGAGCCTGTTTAGAGTCACACTGGATGTTTTTCCTTGGTATCCACGTGGAACTCCATCACATTCAGTCCTGGGCGAGACCAAAGACTGACCGGGTTTTTCGTAGCCAAAACAGAAGTCACGCACTCAGGTAAGGAAGCTGTCCCCATTCTAACTCGTGTACTCGCTGTCCTGACAGGTTGTGATTGTACAGCCTCCACAAACACAATAATTTAGCATTTTTGAGAAAATTGAACACACACTGAGTCGATTAAACAACTGCTCTGCTCGAAAACTACTAACTCGACACAGTGATCTGAGAGCGAGACAGCGCTGCAGCGTTGCCAGATTGGAAATGTTAAGTAGTTTTAGCTTTAAAGAATCTAACACAATGAATAAAACAAGCATCTCTTGCACAAACTCCACACAACAAAGGGCTCAAATGATCATATTTTTGGGATTATTGATCGTACAGAGTGTTAAATTATCCTACAAATACGATATTTATCTACATCTTGCAACACTGTCTGCAGCGACACCTAGCTTTTAACTCCCCGTAGGGACGTAACAGGTTGAGATTTTTTTTATTTATTTATTTATTTTTGCGTTTTTAGAACAAACAGTATTTTTGGACAGCATTTTAGCTGAATTAAAAAAAAAACCCTGCAATTTGCTCTTTAAATCTATTCTGTTATTATAGCGCTTCGTCTACAGAGTCAAAGTGCCGCCCTTCTCATTTACTGCGTTTCTTATTCACGTGTTTCCATAGAAAGCATTTCCAGTGCTGTCAAACTTTGAAGCTGTTGTGCAAATATTTATTGTTTTTTATTTCTGAACTTCCTCCAGCCAATCATTCCTGCCTGCTTTCTCTAATTAATTTTTTTTTATTTAACCATATTAATCTTAGCTTTTATTATTTCTGGTACGAATGAGAATAACCTTTCTTTGTCGTTCAACGGGGAAAACACGCCCACACACTGAAGTCACCGCGGCTACAGCTTCTCTTTAGAAGCACCAAATGACTGAGTTCACCACCCTGAGCATCAAGCCCAGAGAAACCGTTCAGATGAAGTGATTTGTACCACGTGTTGCTGAGGTGTTATTGTTTTTAGTGAGAGTAACACTTCTGTTTTCACCACAACAAAGCAGATACTTACAGATCTTTTAATGTAATCTTGTCCTACATCTATCAATAAGACTTCGATAAACTCAAACTACAACTCATTTGAAGCATTAAGGAGGAAGTCTGTATATTCCAAGGTCTCGCTCCTGCAGGGGCTACGATCAGGACATTACTGTGTTTTTTTTAATGGAGGTGTGAGGAAAAGACACTTCTAAATCCCAATTTTACAGATCGTAATATGTTTTTAGTTGAAAAACAGCTACAAGTATGTGGGTTTTTTCCATTATTGAATACAAACTAACCTCAACTTTAAAGAAAATAAAAGTAAAGTTTGGTAGCAGACGGTAGCTTTTATGTTTAGAACAAAAATTCTTGGTTTTTCAAAATAAAACTCAAGTTTTCTTTAATCAACACCAGAATTTTGGGGGCAATGACAATTAAAATGATGACTTTTTTTACTCTCTCTTATTTTATTGGTAAATTGAAATCGTCTTTTGATTTGAAAGGGGCCAGCGTTCACACCAGAGCTTTAAATATCCGTATAGTCTGAGGCCAAAACACATGATGAGCAGTGTGGCATCACTCTCCTTGGGAGGGCAATTATTCAGCCAACACGCTGCAGGCTGACGGCTCAAGATAAATAATCCTGTAGCTGGAATGAAAAGGGGACTCCTTGTCAAACTGCTATTCTACTGGCAGGTTTCTCGTATTGTGAATTGTTTAAATCAGGTTTTTATTGTTTTCAAATGATGATTTCAATCATTAAAGGAAAAACGATCCAAACCAACCTGACTGAATTAATAATTCATCCCTAAACTTAATCAATACCTGGTTGTATCGCTCCTGGTGGCAACATCTACAATAAAGCATTTGTAATAACTGATGAGGAGTTTCTCACGTCACTGTGGAGGAATTTTGTTCAACTTTTCTTTACAGATTTGTCTCATTTCAGCCACTTAGAGACTGTTTAAGGTCAGAGGATTTTCTAGTAGAATTCATTGTCCTGAAGCAGTAAAGCATCTCTTTCTTATTGGTGAATCACGACCTCTAACTTAACCAAATCAGGCCTGCAGTGCTTTAGATGTTCTGTTTCTTTTTGTTTGATACGGAAATGTGTTTGCTGTTAAGTTAACAAAAAGCAAAAGAAGAAGAAATCTGTAAGGGGGCAAATATTTCACCTCTCCATTTCTCACAGCAGTTTATTAAGGTTTATGAGGCTTTTACCAATGATGTAGTGTCTGATGAGTGTACACATGTGTTAATCCTACAATCCACATAAGAACATAATCTATAACGGAGCGTGTGACTCCTCTCCCAGAAGACCGTTTGTATGATGTCATTAAAGCCAGGAGGAAGTAGCAGAAGAGAGCTGAACGGAAAAGAAAGGAGGATGGGTTGTATTTACCTGTGTGTAACCTCATTAAAGTCAGAGATTTATTTAATGTATCGTTTAGTAACACTAGTGATTACCGTGATAAAAAATACAAAGACTTCCAGTGTAAAAACTAGGGTTATAAGAAAATATCGATATTGCAATATATCGGGATATTTCCCGGTGCGATATCATATCGATATTGCGATATCCGTATCATGATATTCTTTGTCACGATAGTATATCGCTATTGGACTATCCGTATCGCAATATTTTGCTATATCGAATTTTAAAGCAAATAATCATTTTTTTTATTTTATTAAAAAAAAATTTGGATGGAACCATTAATGATGACATTTTTTACTAATGATGATAGAAGTATGACTGTTTTCACCTTCTTCGTTCCAGTGGATCAACTAGATCTAGTAATAAAACTGGATTTGTTATGTATGAATAGTGCTGGGTATTGTGGCCAATTTCCCAAACCAATTCAATTTCGATTCATAAGGTTCTGAATCGGAGGTCGTGGGTTCGCGTCCCGGCTCTGCGGCCTCTCTGCGTGGAGTTTGCATGTTCTCCCCATGCATGCGTGGATTTTCTCCGGGTACTCCGGTTTCCTCCCACAGACCAAAGACGTGACTGTCAGGCTGATTGGGCTGGTAAATTGTCCTTAGGTGTGAGTGGGTGTGTGGTTGTTTGTCTCGTTCGTCTCTGTGTGGCCCTGCGATGGACTGGCGACCCGTCCAGGGTGTCCCCTGCCTCTCGCCCCTTGACCTCTGGAGATAGGCACCAGCAACCCCCCCCCGCGACCCTCTGTGGAGGATTAAGCGGCTACAGAAGATGGAAGGTTCTGAATCGATTAATCACAATTAAATTCGATTAAATTCGATTCGATTCACTTCAGTCTAGTCTTAAATAATTAAAAAGGCTCAACTTTGTTCCAAAATACAAATAAACTTTATTTTTATTTTCATCTTGAACAACAGGTTTAAAGTGCAAACTTTTAAATTAGGCAGTTTAAACTTTGACTGTACCCATGAATTCACCAAATGGTTATAAAACTGTAAACAGAACTGTCAAGTTTCAGTCAAGGAGAAAAATCGATCTCAGGCCTAATTAATCGATTCTGAAAAATTTATATGAAATCCATTCAAAATCGATTAAATAGATTTTTTTTACCCAGCCCTAATGAAAAAGGTTGAAGTTTTTAGAATGGCATGACTGTGGTTCTACTCTTAAATTGTTTTAAAAATCATAATACTGTATATGGTTTTACTCATAGTATCGCATTACATCGCAATATATCGTATCGTCTGCCCTGTATCGCGATACATATCGTATCGCTAGATTCTTGCCAATACACACCCCTAGTAAAAACTATAGGCGCCAAATAAATATTTCTTTGTCAAAATCAAACACAGAAAACCTTGGAAAAAATAGTTTAAAAGGCAGAACGATTTGAAAAACACATTCCACTCAGTTTTTTAAATTCTTTTTCCACGTTGTGTTGTGTAGGAATGTGACTGTAATGAAAGCTAAGGAGATAATTAAAGGTGTCTGTGTGTGCGCTGACAAGGAAAGCCCTCTCCATTATTTCAGTCCAGGAGCACAAAAACACGAGGAACATTTGAACAGATTTATTTATACTTGAAGCGACAAAAATAAGAACAAAAGCCGAAAGAAAAAGATGAGAGTTTCACAAAATTTACTGCTTTGAAAATTCACGCTTGTCATTTTTCTCGTCCCTTCAGATGGTCTGTGACATTTCCAGTAGATAGACTGTATGTGGGTGAAACTGTTTCAGGTGAATTATAAGTGTCTCCTGTCTCGACCTTTAGAGTATGAAATGATTACACCCACAGAAACAGGCCGTATGTCCATGTTTTAATGCATGCAAACTGAAGCCCACAAATACACAGCAACAGCAGCAAACTAAGATGGTTTGTTGCTCTGTGACATTGATATTTTACTCATTGAGGTTAAGTTTTCCTGTGCAGACTGCACATTCTTTTAGGTTTTGTCCTTCTAAAATCTTTGGCAGTGATTATTTCCCACTCACCAGCCAAAGAGCCAGATGATGCTGGATATAAATTTGCATTTAAGTGATCTGATTTCTCTTTGGAGAAATATGAAACCACATGGATATAATATTTGAAAGATTAAAAGATGATGATTAAAGATCATTGGTGGTCGGGATTAAGTTTCCTACTGACAGCAAAGGGCTTTAAACCTGGAAACAGCAGGGATCAACTCTCTTAAGCTGTAAGGAAAACATATGGGTACATCATAAAATTAAAGGTCAAGTGTTCCTTGGAGGAATGCATTTCACTCACTGCTTTTCATGTCAGGTTTTAATTAAGATTATTTCATGATGGAGTCAAAAGTATTTTGGTCAAATCTTGTTAAAAAAAAAAATCATGTTTGAGCTCACAATCACAAGATCCTCCTCCATCTGTTAGCTCTAAGCTTATATAACTCAGATATTACCACACTTAAAATTCACAGTTATTTCCATTTGTGTGGTCGCTAATGTCAGTTAGTAGTGGCAGCCATCTTGAATGGGGTTTGCTTTTAAAAGGTAATCAGTTGTAGATCCAATGAAGGATTCCTGCAAGGTTCATTAAACGTCATCCAGTCGTTTGTGAGTGCTAACAAACATTCACACAGGCAAAAACATTATTGCATTTCTTACAAAAAACAAAAGCCAGTGATACTTAAAGTTGCTCAAGTCATAAAATGTATTTTAATTTAAAGGAGATCTGAGTAATTTGGTAAACAATGTAGCTTAAAGCTTTTTTTTTCATGCCTCTTAACAGCGTTCTAACATAGTATAGTTGTAAATATATTGTGGCGATTTAAATAAAAATGAAAGAAATCAATAAGGTGGTTCCCTCGCAGTTCTCTAAAAACCTCAGCTAATCATACGTTTCGGACTGAAAGCAGCTATTGGACAATCCGGCTGTCCGTCTCACTGAAGCGCCTCACTTCCTCACTGCTTGGATCCTCCATTAATGAGGAGTATTTTTCAGCAGAACATCCAGGAAGTGAGAGAAGGACAGAAACAGACGGCTGTTAGCGCTTCAGTTTTAGGAAAAAATACCAAAAAGAGTCCTAAAAAGAAAAACACCTTTTCAGCTAGCAGAAAACTAAAAACGTTTGGACGTAGAAAGAGGAAAAACCTGTAGGAATGTTTCAACGGCGGGTGTTTTGCTTTCTATTGTTACTGTGGCAATGTGCGGTCCATGTCCGGAGGAGGCGCGGCATAAGGGTTATACCCAATGGGAGGGGTGAGAGCTCTGAGACGTGTTTGTATAAAATAGCTAGCGATACCTAGCTTGTTTGAAGGTTCCTCAGTGAACCTTTAAGGATCAGGAGATAGAAGTCATCCAGTCCTTTGATTCTGATTTGATTTATTGATTTTGAACATGCAAATCCATTTTTAGTAGTTTAAACAAAGAAAAGACTAATACAAAAAAGGACTTAAAGATAAAACAAAGAATAACATAAATTCTTTCACTTATCCAAAAAAGAGACGGCAACTCATTTAATCCCAGAATTTAGCTTCCTTTTATGTTGCTTTTTTATTTGCACATATTTTTTTCCCACTTTATATTTGCTCAAATAAATGACAACTTAAAAAGTGCATAAGATCAATGAACACACAATGGAAGTTAGAATCCTCTATCTGGATGCTTTGCAGAAACCATGTCTTTATGATTTTATATTAGAACATTCCTTGCGCTCCACCTTCAAAGTATTCCAAACCTTCCTCTAATATACGGATACACAAAAACTTCTCCTTGTAGTGCGCGTTGAATGTGGATTGCAGAAGATGTCAAAATGACAAAAATGTCTTCATCTCCGTAATAATTTAATTGTACATGCCAGTATGCAAAATTGGTCCAAGGAGTAGAATAGTTCATGCTGTCAGTGGCCATAGATTACATCATCATGTTAGTACATTTGCCTGTTTTTGATATTCTGTTTAACTAAAGAGCTCAGCATAATAATTATTACATTTCTATTTTTTTTATTCATTTTACTGTCTTGCTTAACAACCTATAAAAACACAATGTCTTATGGCCCATGAAACCTTTTCACTAGTCCACCCATAAACACAGCACTTCTTCTATTACACACACATACACAAATTCACACATAGATGACACTCCGTTGGCAATTAGGGATTGGTATTTTGCCAAGGACAGTTTGACATTTGGACTGTAGGCGCCGTCCCCTGAGCCAGAGGGTCAAACCTCTATAGCTGTTTTCACATGTGAATTGCAGCCCTGAAATTTGCTAAACGAGTGTGAGAAACAGTCGGGTCCGTGTGTGGTGAATATACGACAAGCGATTGATGCGGTGTGATTATTTTCAACAATATCCAACGACAAAGTGAAACGGGAACAGCTGATGCCGAATTGTCAGACGTTTCCAAGGAGCAACAAGAGATAAGAGGCTTTTTCTTACTCTTTTCTTGAGGTGTTTGTAATTATTTACCAAGGTACCATCCCTAATTGTCAGAGTATAACTGAGCTGTTATAACAGAGTTCAGTCACCTATTCATTTGGGTATTCAGTATTGTAAAGTCTTCACTGTTTAAACATCCATTGTGGTCCAAAATAGATTCAACTTGGTTGTCTTGATTTATGCTGGTGACAGCCTCACACCAACACGTGTTCATCTTTTTTGTCAACAGTAAACAAGAAGACTGGTTTCTGAGATCTTGTTGTGTGCTACACATGTGGATGGGCACCTTTAGACCTCCTTATGCGACAGAGTTCATTAGTGTATATGATTAAAGCCTTTTGAATGAGTCACAGCACAATTCTAGCTGAATCTGACCATGTGACCATCTGTAGTCTGATCCTGGAAATACAAACTGAATAACAGACTCTGGTTGATGCATATGTCAGCAGCATGTCCAAGATCTTAAATATGTTCCACTAGCAACGAGGCTCTGCCAGTCATTTCTGTTTAAAATCAACAAAGCAGCAACATAAAGGCGTGTTATCGAAATTTATGTTGAATGCAGACAATGGTAAGCTTTTGGAGAGATGTATGTTGTGCACAGAAGCTTTCTTGGAGCGTGATTAAGGAGAAAGGACAGAAGGGAGATCAAGATGGGGTGGAGACGAAGGAAAAATGATTATAACCATTACTGAGTAGATGGAAGGACAAGTCAGTGAGACTGAAAAGGGTAGAACAAGAAATCAGATTAAAGGGGGATGATAAATGAGTGAAGAATAGGACAGGATAGACGGAGAGGAGAGGAGGCTCCCAGAACATTTCAGAAATGGTGAGAATGAGAAGGGCAGAAAGGTTGGTGAGGGAAAATTGAGAGTCTGAGTGAAAGCGACATTAAACAGACTGAACTGAGATTAATATTAGAAGGACGACGAAGGAGGCTGACGTAGGTTCAGGAAAGAAGGAGTCGGATTGTGTGGTGGTAAGAGAGCTGTAGCAATAAACAATGGAAGATTGGATTGAGTCTCAGTAACGGAAAACTGTCATAATTCCAAACGACGCGTTTGATTTGTAGTTCAGCATGTTCGGATATTAAACATAGAAGTCTTTTTAGAGCAAGTCTAGTTGTAGCCATGACAGGAATATACTGAGGTTGGAAAGATATATTTTTTAAAAAGACCACTGTAAACAATAGAAGCTCAGGATGTCACAGCATTAAGCAAAGACTCACGGAAACATTCCTCAGCTGTACGCTGAATGATTCAGCCGGAGAGGCATGAGAGATATCTCAGAGCAGCCGTGCACAAACCAACAAGTGGTGTGTGTGTTCATCAGAGTCTGAACGAACAGCGGTGCAATCTAAATGTGGAAAAATGAAACGTTACATTAGGTTCACCAAATTCAGTCTGAGTGAAGAGCATAACAAATAATACCGCCAAAACACACTGAGGTTAGTCCGTTCACATAGTCATCCAAGTGACAACATTTACATGGAAAACCCGTTCGAGGCAAAGTCATTTAGACTTTTAAATGTCAACAACATAGTGCCACTTTAAGGATAAACAATTCAGCCCCGATCACAATACAGAGAGAGTCGACGCAAAACAACAACGCAAAGGAATGATTCTAAATCTCACACGATCAATAAACAAAAGGGAGTTCTAGTGCAAAAATTAAAAACCTGCCCAGCACTAAAAGAGCGTAACACCCTCACACCTCTTTTCCACTACGCTGGTGCCGGTGCTAGGCCGGATCTGAACTAGGAGCCGCCGAGAACCGGTCCGCATTTCCACTATGCAGGAGCTCAGCGGGAGCCACGTGATAATACGTCACAGGTCGCTCATCGCTGCGTCTATTTTTAGAACCCGACCCGCCTCATTAAAAACGCGTTATAATATTGACTGAAAGCGCTTTTATTTAGTCTGACCGTCTCCAAAATTTAAAGTTTTTTTACCGTTTCTAAAACGTGCTTATGCAAAGTTCAAAGCTTGCAGAGTACATGCTTTCTGTCACGTTTTCTTTTATAAATCCTAAAGTTTGCAGAGAAAGTGACTCCCTTTCCGACCCGTTTTTTTGTTTTATAAATTTTATAACAAATTATAAACATATATATTTATTTTATAAGTTTTATAAATGAGGCCACAGCGGTCGCAGAGCGAGAAACGGACGTCTCTCAGCCTGTCGTTACAGCTGCAGATGCTCTCTGTGTGCGCACACACACACACACGCACGCACAGACACACACAATAACGGAAAATTTGGCTGGAGGGATGTATTTCTCGGCTGATCAGTGCATAGGATCCCCGGAGGAGCTGTCGGCTGGGGAGAGGGAAGCCTGGCAGGCTGTTGTCCTCCCGATCCGACCTCGGATAAGTGGAGGAAGATGGACGGATGGACATTTTTCCAATAACGCAACCCCTGATTTGAATCCACCCCAAACCGCCCCTCACTGAAGGTAAAAATTAATCAACCCAACCCACGGGTAACCCGCGGGGTAAAAGGCAACCCGCGCATCACTAGTGTTCGCCCTCTTCTCTTCAAAAGATCTCTTTTTTCTTCTTCTTCGTGGGATTACTCCGCCTGCCACTTGTCACGTCGCGGGCTCCCGTGCCTGGACCAGCAGCGTTTCGGAACCCGTTTTTTTTTTGGCACTGGCACCAGTTTTCTTCAGTGGAAAAGCGCGAAACCGGTTCCGAACTCGGGCACCGGCACGGGAACCAGGGCAGTGGAAAAGGAGTATCAGTAACTCAGCAGTGAGCAGTACATTAGTATTTAAAAAATTAAGCATAGGTAACATTTGTTCTAGAATGTTTGTAGAGACAAATAAAAAGAGTGAAAAATGCTTTCAGATTGTTTCCATTTCTTTACCGGCACTGCTGCAGTTCTTCTCTTAAACAGCAGGGGTCACTAATGAGAAAGCAATATACTGTAGCTAAACGACAGATAGAGTTGTATAAAAGAAGAGTCAATTTAATCATAGATATCATATATAAAGGCTAGATGCCTTATCTGAGAGTCGACAGTGTAGCTAAAGGGCGGCCATCTTACTACAGACAGCAGATGTTCTGCTCTCTATGGTAGCAGATGGAAGGTGAGTGATCAACTTAACTAAAAACACTCATAACTCGATGAAATATTAACTGATTTACAAACGTTTGCTTTCTTACAAACCTTATCATATAGGCTTTATATGAGATACTTGCACAGTTTGAGTTTCCCAACCATTACAGATATATTTCACAGCCACGTCTGACGTTTATAACAAAGCAAACCGTTTGAAAATCTGTTAAAATTTGAGCAAGTTAGAGGTATTTAATGTACCATTGACAGCAATGTTACGGAAAGAGGGCAGCTGTCTGTGGTAAGATGGCTGCCGTTTTTGCTAGCAATCCATTGGCGACCAGCGCGGGTAAGATATCTAGCCTTTATATATATCTATGGATTTAATCAGCGTGCACAATCTACACTCGCTCTACTTTTCTCCTGTTTTTTTAAATGGACTGGATTACAGATTTTTAAAACATATTAGTTAAATGGATCCAATGTCATTGGGAAAAGGCATAATAATCAGTTATTGTAGATTTAATTTAGAACTGCTCACTAATCCAATCACATCATGCTCATAATTAATGATGAATCGTTACATCCGTAGTGATCAGTCCTATAAAATAGCCTATTTAAACTGTCAGTGTTGCCATTTTAAGTCTGTGGGGGAAAAAAAAGAAAAGTTCTAGTTGAAATGCTAAACGCCTGACATTTTACAGTCTTGACATTTCTAATATTTACCACACATCCACTGGCTTCTGGAAGTCTTTGTCCGACTGAATCGTGTTTACTTCATCTCGTTTTTACCCCCCGCACATGCCACTTTGTTTATAGCTAATCATTCATCAGAAGATCAAGGTTTAAGTCCCTGTTATCTTAATCATGCTGGTGTTCCATTGTCTTTGTGTTCTCTAGCTGTCTTGTGACTTAGTCCTGTGGGGAGATGAGTTTATATTCAGCTAAACAAAGTCCACACTGTTGCGATCTTTCCTGTGGCCGTTTCCGTCTCCCTGTCTGTCGGGAAGCTTCAGTGAAAATGTGAAATTTTACACAAATTGAAGCGGTTAATAGAAATTTCATGCAAGGAAGAAACATCAGTGGGTAAGAAATGTACCCAACAAATTACATGTCGTTTATAAAAGACGTAAATTAATAGTTTGTAGAAAAATGAGCTGATTTGACCGTCCGTCGGTGTGTATGCTGGCATGATCTGTGTGTTGATGAACACATTGGAGTGCTACAAAAAGGGATCCTCCCTAATAACAATAATCACCACTGTGTGTGTTTGTGTGTGAAGAAGCAGTGGTCGTGTTTAAGGTAGCAGCAGTTTGAGACTGTTTCTCTATAGACTGACACCTGAACTTGGTGCATAAAGCGCTAACTAATCCAGTTTGTTAATTTATTTTGCTTAATTGCCTTCCCTTATCTCTTGTTCATAAACCTCCAGTAATGCCACAAAGTGGAGAAAGCATTTTAAAACTCTTGATTGTCCGTGTGCACCTACTGAAAGCAGCCCTGTGTCTGCTAGATGGTAGATCAAGTGCTAATTGGCAAACCTGCTGAGGGCTCAGACCTTATGGCTTTAAAGCTCTCTCTAATTTCCCACTACATGCACGGTCGTTGTTGGTTTTTTTTACAGCGCAGCTCATAGCAACTAAACAAAGCTCACAGTAATTATTCAAACATTCCTTCATGCTAATCATAGGGTTGTGCCTTCATTCTTTATCGCAGCTAAAATGCAAAATGTCCGTAATAATCAGGGTGTGATTTGATGGGGGAGGTTTCTGTCCGACAGTCCGCTCCCCGCGGTTGGAGGTGCATGACAAGTTGCAGATCCGTGCACTCCAGACAGAATCAGCACTGGGTTTGGATCTGAACTGCTACACCTGTCCATTTTTAATGCTAATCCAAGGCCAGGTTGCAGAAGTTACAGGTCCAGGAGGGAAGCCCAGACATCCCTCTTCCCAGTAACACTCTCCTGCTTCTTCTGGGAGATCCCAAGACATTCCCTGGTTAGAGAAGATATATAATCCTTCAAGCAAGTTCTGTGTCTGCCCCTTTGCCCAATAGGACATGCCCAATATATCTTCAAAGGAAGGCGACCAGGAGGTATCCTAGAGAGTTGCCTGAACCACCTCAACTGACTCCTTTAGATGAGAAGGAGCTTCAACTGTAAGCTCCCTCAGATGACGGAGCTCCTAGCCACCCTTTGGAGGGAGCTCATTTCAGCTACATGTATTCAGGATCTTGTTCTTTGGGTTGCGATCTAAATCTCGTCATCACAGGTGATGGCTGGAATGTAGACGAACCAGTAAATCGAGCCTTTTCGATTCAGCTACTTCTTCACTTCTTCACTCTGACACACTGGAGCAATGCCCTCATTACTGAAGACAAAGCTCAGATCATCACTCACAAACAAGACACCAACTCTTCTACTTGAGGTAGAGACTCACTCCCAACCTGGAGATAGTGTTTCAGCTTTTTCTGGTCAAGAACCATGGCCTCAGAAATGATGGAGGAGCTGGCTCCAAGTCCAGTTCTAGGTACGTAGAAACGAATTAAACCTTTCCATTAAAAAAAACAAAAACAATAATTGAACCTAACTTGTGTCATAGCAATTTAAAACGTTTACTTATTAGAGACCTCTAACCACATCCGCCCTGCAGAGATCTCCACTTTTTCATAAACTAACAAGTTTTGTCTTCACAAATGAGACTTGTCTGCCAGCAGCTGAGCAGATGTACTAAACAAGCAAGACACAGAGTGCAGATGACATTTCTATTATTCTGCAGCAAAATGTGTTCTTATTTTCTCCTGGCAGTCTCAAACCCACTCACTGGAAAATCCGCCACTAGAACACAAGAGTAGCCATTTGGCCGTTCTCACCAGTGGTAGCTGTTGGTCCACTCACGCCAGCTCTTTGGTGAAATTTAGTAGAGAGATTGTTGTTGAGGCAGGTGTTATTGGGAGTTCTGTTTCTCACCTTTTTTTTTTCTTATTTACAGAATTTTTAACAAAGAAACTGTCTTAGAGTAGCTCTAGTCCTGTGTTCATCTAGACCACAGAAACACTTTCCTCATGTGCTGATGATGATTAACCCTGTAAGGCCCAACCCATGAAAAAAAATACCAGGAAAATTCAGATTTTTTGGAACTGGGATGTTTATTAACCCTTAAAACAAAATCCACATTAAAAAAATTCTACATCATGTTGTTTATGAGATATTTTTTGTATCGCATTTGATACATCGGATATGTCTGGCAAATTTTTGCTAAGAACAATGTTAATTTTAGACAAAAAAAAAAGTTTGCCTATAAACTTTTGAAATTTTAGAACATGTTTTAAAGATTTAGCTCTTTTTTTGTTTTATATAACACTTTTTACAACCTTGCATGAACTTCCATGCATGTTCTGGAGTCCATTCTTCATTTTCATCCCCATCATCTTCTTCCAACTGCTCTATGTCACTTCTATTACCATCCATTATCATGTTGAAGATATTTTCAATGTACATACATTCTCTTTCTCTCTTCTTCCTCTAGTCTTTTTGATATCTAAAAATAGACATATAGGTAAAAATAGCACAAAAAGTTGTATTTCAGAGAAAGTGTTATTGGGGACTCAAAATTGATTTAAATATGGCATTTCAGTGATTAATTAGATTAATTAAGTCATCAAAATAACACAAATTTGTATTTTAATTAGCATTATGTATTTAATGACCCCCAAAAAATTGGGGGGAAAGCACATCTTATACCCGCAGTATCAAATTTGATACAGACATTTTAACACGATTTAAATGTAATAAAAAGAATGAGTTACCTAATAAAAATGCATTCCTTTAATGGAGAACATATTTATTTTTTAAAATGACTTACAATTTTTATGTTATTCTTACCGTAACTTTTCCAAAAATAGCAATGATTTTCCTGAAAACAGCATGTGGATCATTTACTGGGAGCAGCCATTTTGGAAAGGACCACCACTAAACTTCTGCTGCCTGTAGTGGCATGATAATCCACCAGGGGGCAGAATACATGTATCAGATCATACACAATAGGTTTTTTAAGGCTAGTACTGATGATGGTGATTTAATAGAGGTCTCAGAAACTCATGTATGAAATATGATGCGAATGGCATTATAGGGCTAAGTTGACCAATCCTAGCAAATTAAACTTTAGTGACCACCATGTTGAAAAAAGATGAAAAAAAAACAGCAAATCAGATCCAAAAGGTGATTGTTTGTGCTTTATTTTTCTACTGTTTAGTATTTTTGTCACCAGCTGACATCAATGAATAGTCAGCATAGCGCCACATTCACACCCGTTATTCTCAACTGTTTTCATCTGTGTTTATATTATTATGAGCTGACATTTGCACACGCTCTGCTCAAAGTCGCATCCATAAATCCCATTTGCATCAATGTTTTCGGAGGTCGGCCAGTAATGAGAGAAGCTGGTCTGGATTTCTGAGGGTGTTCACAAACACCATCTGTTGTTTGAGAACACCAGCCTAGCAACTGGCAATATGAAATCTTTGATTTGCAGCAATAATGAGACAAATGCTGCCATTTGAAATTCAAAACACATAGAGGGAAATTTGGAAACAAGGCCACTGTGATGTGACGATTCCCTCACATTAAGAAGGTCTCCAGTTTGAATCTTATGCTCGGTTAATGCCTGCAAGATAACCAACATTTTCTCAACAAAAACCCACCTCTGGTTGGATTAATGAGCCTAGGATTTATGATACTGTAGTGTTAGAATCACATTAAATACATGTTCTGCTGCATAATGGAGCCAGGATTTCTGACCTGAACACAAAAGCGATGAATCACAGGTTAATGGGCAAACCGTCTCCAGACTGTTTTTCGTTTTTATGCTTTTTTCAAATCAGGAGGCTTTTCTTTCATTTTTAACCCCATTTTTTTAGATTGTTTAAAGTTCAAGGCAAGATTTCAAGCTCTCTGCATCTTTACAAAATATTTTTAAAAGGTTTTGCACACATGTCTCAGGGAAGCAAATCAATGACTGCTGTTATTTATAAGGCTACTCTATAAATCAGACATTAAATCATCTCTAACTGAATAATCTATATGATTTCAGGACCAATATCCTTAATAACTTTAATTCTTGCTTTGAAAAGTCACAGCATTACAGTGGATTTGGGTGTCATGTTGAGTCTTCACCATTTATATGAAAGCAGTCTCTCTTAGGAAAACTTCTGAGAATAATGTCCAAACACAACAGAGCTGACTCCAACAACAAAGATGTTCTGAAATGTGTAGCGCTCAAAGTATATGATGGGGATGAGTCTCCGCTACTACGACCAAATAATTTAGCTCAATATTTGTCAAATTGACTGAGTTATAGCCAGATTTGTGTTGGCTCTGATTATCTAAGATTAGCTGGGGCAGCCATCTTGAAAGGAGTTTACTTTAAACGTCGGTCAGTTGTAGATATACATTCGATGAAAGGTGTGGTTTACCGAAAAAAAACATTTTTTTCTTGGTTTTTCTGATTGATATTGGTCACTCTGAGCTTTTCATGCAGGCTGAACATGAAAACAGTCTTCTACATGGATCTCCAGCTTTAACTTCTGATAGATTATTGAAGTTGAAACGCTACGATTTGAAAAACCTCGCAGATCTATGTCATGCTGCGAATTTGCATTCATGGTCTCACCCACTTCTTGGCATGTGCCTTTATCCTAGTTTATGTTAGAAAACCAAACTCTCAAATGAAGTTCGCTCCACTCAGCAAGCAGCGGCGCCTCCGTGGCTCCAATTGGAGCGTAGGTGGTGACACGCGCCCTTTCATGTCGGCGTTCTGCCGGTTGTTTTCTTAAAAACGCTTCCATCAGACATGAATTTGCTTGGGCGTCCTCGTGTGCCTGCACTGGCGTTTGTTTTGCTGCCCTCTTCTTGTTTGTAAAGCCGCGATCCCGTAAGAGGAGCATCCAGCTGGTCTCCGCTCCACTCAGCTGTTTACATGTAAATAAAATCGAGCTACAACCACATTATCTGGGAGCTTCAGCTCCATTAGAGCCAGTTCACCTTCAGCCAGAATAACGCGTTTACATGCATTTAAAAAAAACAACTTCAATCTAAGGCATTAGTTAGGTTTTCTGATGTTTACTGATATCCAATCAGAAGAGAGGGTTGAGCATACCATTAATAATAATGAGGAAACCTGATGTTTCCAGCAGACTTCTGCATCAGAGCTTTTTTCTTTATAAAAATGACTCATAAGGCATTGATTTACACTAGAGAACACTGAAAATGTATGAACTAAACCAGTAAACCACACCTTTAAATTGTTTCATAATGCTTTATGACATATTACACAGACTCAGGCAAAACAATATCACCAAAATATAGTCTTATTTTTGTCAGGTTCTGTAACCTTCTCTTAGCTTTTCTCTTTTGATAGTTTCTGATGGTGTTTTTGCTCATCTACACATTCATGTGTTCATTGGTACTGATGTTACTTTTCACAACTTTAGGGGGAGCCAAAGAGCCAGAAAATGCCAGATTCTTGATGGAAACATTCAATTTAGCTTAAGCTATAACTCAATCAATCATTAGTAGAATTTAAAAACATAACTTCAGTTAGATGGAAGTGAAATACAAGTCCGAACCAGTGAGTCAGGCCTGTTCATGATGTAAATGACTTATTACAGTATTTATTTATCAACCTTTTTTCAAATAATTTAGCTTTCATGCTAATATTAGGTGTACAAAATAAAAATAAGGAACGCATAATTAGTTCCTCGTGTCTCGATCTTCAGTCAGCTTTACTACGCTGTTATATTAAACTTGATGGACTTTGATTTTTTTTTTCTTTTCTTTGAAGCCTTTAAATGCCCCAGAATATAAACGCAGACCTCATAAAGACCAGAAACGAGCAATGGAGGTCTGCAGCTGCCGGCTGTTCAACAATCATATTCATACTACTAATGCGAGGAGGTGGAGCCTGTAATTTCCCCTCCCCCTGCACACACACACACACTCAGAGAATAGTCTTCTGTCCCCTCGTATGTACTGCTCCCTATCCCTTTTTCACATGCGTGCCACTCTTCAGGGTCCTCACCATATTTCGTAAATACACATCTACTCCAGCCTGCTCACGTCCCACCTCCTCTGTCCTCTTCTAGTTAAACACAATTTTTATCTTACTCATACACATCCCTCCTCCGCTTTCTGCACTTCAAACACAAAAAAATATTATTTTTTGTCTCCTACACACACACGCACACACACTCCAGCTCTCCCATTCTGTCTTTCTCTCTTCCTCTCGTTCTGATGCACACACCCCTCCCTCCCTGTGTCGGTGCAAAGTAGAGCAAGAGCAAGGAGCCACTCGTTCATTTTTTTTCCCTCCCAGCATCTGGTGTCTTGCTCTGTCTTCTTCAAGCTGCACGAGAGGAAGGGAGGCTCTTCTTTTTGGTTGTCTCTATCTTTACCGGGATTGTCTGTGCTTCGAGGGGCGAGAATCAGTGCTAGATAAAGACCGGGAGAGACGGCGAGGTGGGGGGCGAAGAAGCAGGACACTCTCTCTGTCTGCCTGCCGTAGAACAAGGGGTTGGGGAGAAAGAGGGGTAACAGCGAGGAGAGGGGGATCAGAAGAGGGAAGGAGGCGCCATGGGTCAGCTGTGCTGCTTCCCTTTCTCCCAAGCGGAGGAGAAAATCAGTAAGTGTCTCCTGCTTCTGTCTCCATGCGTGGGCGTGTGTTGTTGGAAAGGACAGTTGGATTGATATTCTCAATGGTGCTGTCTGTATGCATTCACTGTAGAGAGGTGCACTGTGTGTGAGAGTTTCGTCATGTCAGCTCTTTACATGCGTGTGCACAGTAACATGCATGACCTGCAGACAAGGCACACTCGTGAGAGTCTGCCTATGTAATCAAAGGCCTCTTTAACCTCTGTATTTGTACAAAAGAACCGTAATAAAACATTAAATGTTCAGCGTAGTTATTTTTAATTGTTTAGTAGCTTTTTGCGACAACATGATAACTTCAGATAAAATAGTTTCCTCGTGACGTCACTGATAAGTCTCCTGATGATTCCCTCAATAAATCCTGACCTTTACCACAAAATGTTGATTAGGTTTTTTTTTAACCAGACGCCGATTCGCTTCTTTTGGTGCGTCTTAGATATTGTCGTCTTTGCTGATGTCTTTTTTTTTTCGTTTAACTTCTGCCAACTGTTGATCAGCAGACTTGTGTGAAAGTGGCAGCAGGTTGATAGCAGTGTGTCCTCGTTCACTAGAGCCTAACTAGTCGGGGATGTGAAATCCTTTGCTCAATTCATGATCAAAACCTCTACGGGGTTCCTTTGTTATTCTACAGCAGATTTCTTTGAAGAGAAATGATGAATGGAGAACTGAACAAGGGAAGTGGCACAGTAACTCTGTGATCCTGCTTCTGATTGATCCACAAGGTGGTGTCCCTTTATTTCATGATCATTTTTAGCAAGAAAACCAGTTTCTAAAGGGGTGGGAATCCTTTGGCTCCTCGTGATTCCATTACGATTCAGAGAGTTTTTGCCATATTAAAGAGCAAATTGAAAGTTGTTGTTTTTTTTAATTCAGATAAAATTCTGTCCAAAAATACTATTTGAAATGTTCATTGAGGGTATTTTGTTTTACAATACATTTTTTAAACCATTTTTCTAGTCAAAAGTGCCCCTTTTTGCAAAGCTTCTAAAAACACTTTTTTTCTCTCCATATGTGGACCTGTGACGTCACCAGAGGGAGCTCCCAGCTAGGTGGCGCTGCTTACAGTGTTGTCAGATGTAGATAAATAAAGTATTTGTAGGGTAATTTAACACTTTGTATGATCAATAATCCCATAAATATGATCAATTGAGCCCTTTGTTGTGTGGAGTTTGTGTAACAGATGCTTGTTTTAATCATTGTGTTAGATTTTTTAAAGCTAAACTACTTTAACATCTCAGACTGGCACCGCTCTAGTCTGCCAGCTGCCTGCTCGCTGTCGGCCATGAGTTGTTAGTTTTAGGTTAGAGCGCTCTTTAATCCAGTCGGTGTGAATTCATTTTAATAAAAAATGATAAATTATTATGTTTGTAAATGCCAATCGCCAGTCTGTCAGGACACTGAGTCAACAACGGGACGGCTTCCTTACCAGTACGGTGACTTCTGTTTGGAGACAAAAAACCCCGGCGGTCCTGGTCTAGTCCAGGACTGGATGTGATGGAGTCCCACATACCGACGAAAAACATTCAGTGTTACTCTAAACAGGCGCCGTTACTTCGATCCTTTCAAATTAACACCGGAATAGCTGTTAGCACGCAGCAGCTAACAGGAGCTAATGGGGAGACTTGAGTCTCGTTTCCATGGCAGGGTTTGGTACAGTTCGTAGTCCGGTACCGATCCACGATTTCATGAGAGAGTTTCCTTCAGCTGTCGGACCCTCACCTGGCTGGCGGGGTTAAACGTAAATCCATGCCGTCGCCTCATACCAGCGCTGTCCTTAACTTTGCGGTGCTCTCCAGCAGCCTGACCCGACACTGTTCCGGTCAGCTCAAACCGTTCGGCTACATCCTGTGAAACTTCTTTATAAACTCTTTCATTTCTTAACAATCCATCTAGCTCGTCCTGAACGCAGCTCAATGTTTGGAGCTCTGATGATCAAAAACCGGATGCTAAACCTGGCATTTTATCACATCCGTGTACGGTCGGATCTCTGCTCACAGACCCGAGTGAGGAGGTGGTCTAGACCGGTGAATCCGTCGCAGTCTACAGCTGGACCGGCAGGGTACAGCCTTACTGGACTGATTGTTTTTATCTTCTTTTTTTAATCTTAATAAAATAACTTCTCACTATAGTAATAAAGTAATAAAATAACGGCACTCTGGGGGTTTGTTTTGCTCGTCACAAGCAGTGATCAGTGGATCAGTTTTCTATATAGAGAACTAACGGGCTCCCTTCACTGTCGTCACTTCCGGTTTGGTGAAAAAAATAGAAAATTCTCACAAAAATGACTCCAAAAGCCTAAATAAGCTGAATTTGTGTAAATTTTTATTCAGAAAAAGTTTCTATTATATTTCTCTAAACATTTGTTTAAGGGAGTGTTTAAGCTGCAACTTGCCCTTTAAGTATATTAATGACCCAAAGACATTTACTTTCAATCATTTTTTATGAATAAAACAAAAAATAATCTTTCGATTGAAGAAAAGTTTGCTGTAATGAAATCAGACAACAAAAGTTAATCTTATTTTTAAAAATGTGAACTACTATCCTTATTCAGCAATAACAAATAACAAGTCCAAGACTTAAATCGCCTAGAAACAAAATCTAAATAAATTAATAAATGCATGGATATAATCAAAGTTCTGTACCAGAGGAAGTGAAGTCATTTAAAGGCAGAAATTCTTGTTTAATCTCATAGAAGGAGCCTTAATCACTTGTTTTCATCAGTAGTTTAATGATCATCTAACAGATTACAGTCGTTACAGTACAGTTAGGTGTCTAATATAAGCACGTCTAGTTTGTACAGACAGATAGAACCTGGTTTAGATTATAATCCATACAGGATTTAACTGGTTATAAACTTCAAAATGACACTTTTACAGAGAAAATATGAGTTTGACACAACACTGGTTTCACTCAGTCGTTCCTGGTGTTTAAAATGTTCACTTCTTCACTATATGCTGCACTATTTCTTTGGTTATGATTTAGACTCCTTCCTCTTTGCAGACATGCAGAACTCGTCTCTGTTATGTGTTCCTATTAACAGTCCTGGCGCTGCACTTCCGCGCTTTTGAGTTCCGCCTTTTCTGTTCCTTGACATTATTAGTTAATAAAATCAATTTAGAACATTTTTATATTGTTTTGTAATCATTTAAGTCTTCATCACAGCTGTTCAGGATGAACATCTTCACCATTCAGATGAAGATCCCTTCTAATGTGCTTTAACTGACATGAAATGTCTGATTCTAGTTATCATGCTTACACAGCGATGTTTACTTTAGCTTAACCGTGATTGTTCTTTTCATTTAAGCAGCCTGAATCCTTAGTATCTAAACAGTTTTTGCTTGACATGTTTCACTTCTGGAGACGACTCATTTTTCAGTGACTTTTTTTTTTTTAAAGTTTATCTGAGAGAGACAATTTCTCACTGTGCTTCAGTAGTTGAGGACACATTGAGAAGATGGACTTTCCAAAATGTCTCAAAGTGTTTGCAAGACTTCTCGGTGTCTGTGTGTGATTTGCAGGGCTTTGATTACACCTCACTGGGATTTTAGATTATTTTTAAAAAATTTAAAAAAGATACGTGAGACAACTTTGGGAGGTTAATTCCTATGAAAAGCTCAATTTGTTTGCAGTTTTGACATACGGTTTTGTATACACTCATTGGCCACTTTATTGGGCACACCTGTCCAGCTGCTCGTTAACGCAAATGACTAATCAGCCAAACACATGGTGGCAGCTCAGTGCATTTAGGACGTGGTGAAGACGACTGGCTGCAGTTCAAACCGAGCTTCAGGATGAAGAAGAAAGATGATTTAAGAGACTTTGAATGTAGCATGGTTGTTGGTCTGAGTATTTCAGAAACTGTTGATCTTCTGGGATTGTCACACACAGCCATCTCTACGGTTTACAGAGAACGGTCTGAAAAAGGGAAAACATCCACTGAGCGGCAGGTCTGTGGGCCAAATTGCCTTGTTGATGCCAGAGGTCAGAGGAGAATGGCCAGACTGGTTCCAGCTGATAGAAAGGCAACAGTAACTCAAATAACTACTGGTTACAACCAAGGTCTGCAGAAGAGCATCTCTGAACGCACAACACCTGAAACCTAGGCCTTTTTTTTTTAGAGATTTGATCAAAAATGACATGCCCAAAATGAATTGAATATATCTCAAGAACTACAAGGTTTATTTGAATGGTTTTGGTACCAGAATAAAGGTAAGACTCCAGAGAATACTCCAAATGTCTAAAAATCAACACTTGTCTTTCTGACTGAAATGAAATAATATTGGCACACACCAGAAAATTAAAAAAAAAAAAAATTCCGCCTTTTTAAAAAATCACTTTGCAATGTTATTATTCCCTTAAAAGTATTCAGTTGCAATCCAAAACATCTAGCAATCCAAAGAACAACAGCTTACCCTTTGCTGAGCCAAAATTAATGCCAAAAAAGTAAAAACCAGATGATTTAGAGAGGTATTAGTTGATAAAAATCCAGGCGGACCTCGTCATTTAGCCATTTTGGCACATTTAGGCACCTGTGGGCCAGTACAAATTTCTCAGTTTTTTTCCCTTATTTTTCCCACTTATATTTCACCATAGATAGTAGTTCCATCTAAAAAAAAAATATTTTTGAGGATTTTTAGGAAAATCAACAAAATGGCTATTTACCCATTCAAGAAAAAAGAGGTTTATATTTGTGACTTGAGGAAATCCGCCTCAATTCCCATATTTGTTGCCAGCTATCTCAGTGAATTTTGAATGTAGGGTGATGATACACATGTTGTTGGAAAGAGCAGAGTTTGGGCTTTAATTTAAACAGTGGTTTGTGAGGATAGGATTATGCTGAATTGTTACCTTTGTGTGTTTTTCTTGGTGTGTTAATTTAGCGACTTTTTACATTTTTTCTGTTTAATTGCTTATTATTGGAATTTAATCATGTTGAGGTAGAAAACGTTGTTTTCGTTGTTTAGACGAGATTCTTCCTGTACAGAGGATATGCATCATGAATATATTAATAAACGTGATGCCTGTGTTTGGAAGGAATTTAAACAGGAAGTGGCATGGGTCACCTGGTCAGGGGACCCTAGGGTTTAGGCAGACGGGCTACAGCAGCAGAAGACCACACCGGGTGTCACTCCTGTCAGCTAAGAACAGGAAACTGAGGCTACAATTCACACAGGCCCACCAGAACTGGACAACAGAAGATTGGAAACATGTTTCCTGATCTGATAAGTCCATTTCTGCTGCCACATCCATATGGTAGGGTCAGAATTTGGCGTCAACATGAAAGCATGGATCCATCCTGCCTTGTATCAATGGTTCAGGCTGCTGGTGGTGGTGTCATGGTGTGTGGGGGACGTCATGCTATCATGTCAATATGGACTAAAATCTCTGAGGAATGTTTCCAGTACCTTGTTGAATCGATGCCATGAAGGGTTAAGGCAGTTCTGAAGGCATAAGGAGGTCCAACGCAGTACTAGCAAGGTGTACCCAATAAAGTGGCCAGTGAGTGTATGTTTAGATTGTGATATTCCAAAATGACTAAAGTACCAATTCAGTTTGATTCCAAATGAATAATTATGTACTCTCTTGCAATTTTGCATCCGGCTGCCAACTGTTGCAGTCGCATTAAATACAGGACGGATTCCAGATGAATTTCATTCTAAAACTAAAGAAAAAAGACTGACTGCAAGTATTTGAGTATTTTTGTTGTTTTAGAGTGCACTGGTGCAGACAATAAATGACTCCGTTTAGATTAGATCATGAAAAAATTCAATATTTGTTGTTTCTCGTTACAGAAAGACAATTACAGAGAATGAAAACATCAAATTCAGCATCTCATAAAATTAGAATATTATGCAGGACATCTGGACGTCTCATCTGTCTGGTCAGCAGTCGTCCTCGTGATGTGGGGGGTTTTTAACCTTCCTTTATAAAAATGGACAACCCTGAAAAGATTTATGAGCAGGACATTAAAAACTGATGAGTCACTCTAACACCTCTCTGCTACGTTTTCTGATCAGGAGGATCTGGAGCCATAGATTCTCAGTTCAGTAATCCATTAATGCTGCTGAACTTGATGCACCATCATTATTTGTAATCACTACATGGATTTTTGACTACATGGTTAGCTCAGCAGGTTTATTCTGCCCAGTGTGTGAGAGTGGGACGGTTCTGTTTTAGGTGATACTCAGAAAGGTGTTATCTGGGCTTTAACTGCTAACCGTAACTGTTATTTTGCATGTAATGGGTGTAAATTTAATATTATATTACACTTACAAAATACATTAAATTCAACTTTAGTTCTTTACAGCATCTGACCATGAGGGTGTGAGGTGGCAGGCAGCATACGGCACATTTTACGTCACATATTGGACATTTTAAGCGCTATTAACTAGTTATTTGAGTTAACTATAGAGGCAGACTGGGCAGATACCTCCACATCTAGACAACCACAACTTTATCTGGAAGAGATTTGTTTGTCCAGCGATGTAATCTAACACGCCTTTATGTTTAAACCGATAAAATGGGCTTTAAAATCAAACTGAAGGATTTCGTGTTCCCCCGGATGACGGCGATAATAAATGGAAACCGCTGCTCGCTGTAAATTAAACGAGCTTCCAGAGATAATTAGTGGCGCATCTTGTGGTTTCATCGCATCATTCTGAATAATTTTTCTGCGGAAGCTAAAGTATGCCTTGTTATATAATTATTGTTAATGATCTACTTAGTTTGGTTCCTATTATGTGTTTTAGAGAACTGTTCATTTGAGAATACAGCATCTTTAAATCTTTTCTACTTATTGTTTGTGTGTATAGTGTTTACCTAGTAAATACCATACATATAACATTTATAAAAATCATTGTTTAGTTTCTTAACATGACGATGATCTGGTTTAATGGGCTTCATGTCCAATTGTTTTTGTTTTTTTTTTGTTAGATAAAAGAAAAGAAGATAATTGCTGGATTGTTTCTCGTCCTTTGGAGCCCTTTTTGTTATGGCTGCTTGTGACCAAAGGGTTACACAGTAGTTCAGATAGAAGAATTGGTTGGGCATTAAATTATTTTCAGCATGAAATAGTAGTCTCCAGTAAATCTATTTTTGCAGCTTTTGCTCACTGTCTTCAAGTATTTGATGAAAATCCAGTATAAGTCTGACGTTTAATTTCTGAGATTTATTTTGATATGTTGACTATTGATTTTAGGATTCACATAATTGCCCTCATTCAATGATAGGGTACTTGAAGAAGAGCAAACTAACACCTTTTTTTTAAACATTTAAAGGCCCACTATGTAGCTTTTTCATATTTTAAATCTTTTCCTTGATCCAGTCTGTGCCTTGGATCCAGAATACCACGTTTGTAACTTCTGAGTCTCTGGTCCGGTGCCCTGAAGTCTCACAAAGTCACACGAGGGTTAGGCTAACCCAATGTGGCTAGCTGTTATGCTAGCTCCAGAGTGTTTTTAGCTCATGATTCCTGATTTTTTTCCCATCTCTCCCTGCTTGAACACAGCTGATTTCTTTGAATGAGTGATGAACCGCTCCAGTAGAAAGCAGTGAAGGCTGAGGAGACATTTCAACAGGTAGATTTAGGTGTTTCTGAGCAGAAACAATGCTAACGTTTTATGGCAGTGACTTAAAACAGACTCTAGGGGGTGCTAGACAAGCCTGTATACATACTTCAGTGGTCACTGAATAAAATTACACCTTCATTCAGACTAATTCCAGGTATTTACAAGCTATAAATATCACTCTGTCATCTGCATACAAATAGGAATCTGCCCCAGAGTGTGGATATTGCAGATCCTTTATGTATACACTAAAAAATAAGTGGGCCAAGTACTGATCCTTGTGGAACAGAGTTTGAAGAACGATTCCTCAACATTAATGGCAACAAACTATTCATGACTAGATATTTTTATTGACATAACTTTAAGCTTTTCTCTGGTTAAACCAATCAAGTTCAATACTTTTAACATTGTACTCACAAAGGCTACCAGCTCCATTGTCTGTGTAATTGTTTATCACATGTTCATCTACCATTAGTGTCACCCTTTGAGTGAGATTGTTTCACGTGAAAGGTTTAGGTTCTAACAGAACGTCTTATGAAACTGAGCGACATCACACATAAGGTTCTTTATAATACTAGACCAGAACGGCTTTAACTTTGTAATATCTAACGCAAAGTGATCTAATACTGGGGTGAAATGTGGTGTTCAGTATGCATTCCTTCAAGAAACACACAAAGTTAACATTTTAAAGAAAACCTGCCTAAAGAGATATTGTTATTGATTAATTAGGTCAACTGTGCTTTTATTCACTAACTTGAGACTGTGTTTCTGTAGATATAGACTTCTAACCCGTAGGTTGAAGTAATAATTAAACAAGGATACAAAGTACAAACATGACCAGATGTTTTGTGATTGTAAAAGGCCCTTTAAAGTGCACTTTGCACATGAGATCATAGCGATTAGCAAGTCATAAACACAGACTTTGACACTCGCTGAAAAGGCAATTCTGAAAATAGGTTTTGAATGAGTAGGTGCATGCTTGCTCTTTGCTGGAGACAGGAATATAAATCTGGCTGTTTGAACCCTTTTTCTGCATCTCTTTCTTCCTCGTTCCCACTGTTCTCCTCTGTGTCCCTCTCTCTTTCCCCGCTTGCAGCTGCCTTGCTATAAACAGTGGAGCCACTGTGCCCTAGTTCTGAGCAGAGAGAGATGGAGGGAGAAGGGTGAGGCGAGGATTGAAGACTAATGAGGGGAAACGGAGGGAACGGGCTTAAAGAGAAATGGTGTTGAAACAGGCGAGACGAGAGAGGACAGGCGGGGTTTGTGTGTGCTTTTTGTGCGACGTGTGGGTCAGATGCTCCCCCTGTGATGCGGCGACATCCTCCTGCGTGAGCACAGCGAGACACGTGCATGCACGTGGGTGCGCGTGCGGTTGAGCTGTATTTGTGTGTGAATTCAGCCATGACCAATATGACAAGCTGTCACACTGTGGTGTTAGCAGTCACTGCAGGTGATGAATGTGTAAACACCTTCCCACAACAACACCCTACGTGCAACATTCACACACTTCAGGAAATTTAGCTTATTACGGCATTTCTTATCCTGCTTATGAATGGTTGTTTTGACACATTTAAAATGGCCTTAGCCTCCTTAGAGATGACTGGTATTATAGAGGGATACATTAGATCGTACATTTCAAAGCTGCAAGCAGAAGGTTTATGTTTACAAGTGGTTTGTTCCCTTTTCAGGAAGACTCCAGACACTTACATTCACAAAGATTTGATTAAACTTTTATGGTTCTACATCAAAAACGCCTGAAGGGAGTTGCATTGCATCATGTGCAAGGTGTGCTTGGAATCCAGAATGAAATTCAGCCTAACAGGTTTAGTTTCACTGAGGAGATCCTTCACTGATATGATCAAATTTCACAAATCTAACAAAAACTACAACAAATCAGATAATGGTTTTCCTATAGGTCTAATTAAATCTAATGAGTTCTCACCTCTCATGAAACCTTTAAACTGTTTCCCAAGTATTTTCTGCCAAGTATCAGACAAATCATCTTTAAAACCTGACTGAAAACATAATTAGCCCCTTTCATCCGAAAGCTCCCCAAACAGCCCAGCTGTGAATTTCTCACTCCTTTCCACCAGCTTGTGATTATTTATGCCACCTCCTTTTTCCCTGTGCGACTCAGCGGGATCCCTGTGGTGAATTTAGAGAAATTTCATTTCAACTTCAAGGTGTTTTTCCTCAGATTGTGTGTGCAACCAAGCATGACTGTTCCTTTAACGCTTTGGTTTATTTTCCCCCTTTCTGACAACATTCTCGCATGAAGGCAGCTTTACCCCTGACAGAGTTAGAAACGTGCAAATGGAGGATCCTCCAAGTCTGGCTCGCCACAGCATGACTTTAACAGAAAGGACCCTGATTCCACTAGTTTGCTCATATCTAAAATATTATAAATACAATAAAATACTCTGTATTTTTAGGTGAGTTGGTGCAAGTCATGTGAGGAAAAACAGGGAGAAAGTTGAGACCAAAAGCAGCGATGTGGAGAGGAGCACAGCGAGGGGATGAGATGCACGCAGAGCTGTTTAATTCAGCCTCTTTTTTTTGGTCTTCTGTGCCAAGTTTCCATCTTTCCCTTCTTTCTTTGTTAACTCTTTAATGGTATATTATTGTGCAGTCAGTAGAAAGTTGAAAACACTCAAATATTCACTCTTATTTGTCCATGCTTGCAGCCAGAGACAGCTAAGTAAAGTTAACAACGTCAGCACTCGTACCCTGAAGCTGCCCCTGAGGGAGAACAGCTTGGTGGTTTTGTTTTATGAAGACAA
The DNA here is from genome assembly GCA_006937965.1 of Callopanchax toddi. Lineage (NCBI taxonomy): Eukaryota > Metazoa > Chordata > Actinopteri > Cyprinodontiformes > Nothobranchiidae > Callopanchax > Callopanchax toddi. The sequence continues at coordinate 1,101,190 of SSNR01000130.1, forward strand.
ATGGAAAGAGCTGTGTCTGGTTTTTGTTCTTTTTAAGAGCAATCAATGATCACTTCTTCATCGTTTTGTGCTCCTGGTGTTCGATCGTGTCTTAGCTGGACACCGTTTACACATTTGACCACTGATGTCATAGTTTATACTGATAAAACCCACACAATATTACATTTAGCTCTTGTTAGCTAGCACCCAGAACCTGAACAAATCTAAATATGGTGTGTTTTTAGGTTATGACCTTGTTCTCTATTTGAACGATTTGATTGTAAAACCAACAAGCTAAATAGCTAAATTATAAAAATGACTGAGACAATATTTAAATATCTCACTGGGCTACGACTGTTGGTGACTAGCTGTGAAAAAATACACAAGTTTTTAGTTGGAATCACATAGAATTGGTACTTTTATCCCTTTTTCCTTATCTGCTTAAAGGGGGCGCCACTCTTACCTGTCTGTTATGTATGTGTGTCTGATCCTGTAAGATTGTACTGAAACTGAGGAATCAATAAAATTTATCTAATATAATCTTTTACTAATGTTAAAACTTGCAATGTTCCTGCATTCTTGCAAGTTTTCTTGTTGCAGTTTAGTCACAAAACATCCTAATTGTGTCCTAATTTGTTTGCAGTTTATCCTCTTTTTAAGTCACTATTTAGTCACCAACCCATCCCAAAGTTGTCTCGCATTTTTTGCACTTTCTGACTCTCAGAAGCTGAATTGAGAACAGTTTGAAGCAGATTCCAGAGAAGGCGAAAACACCTATGATGACGAACGATTTTCACAGAAATCCTGTCTCGGTTTTTTTAAATATGTGAAAAGTTGATTGGTCTATTTATTTTGAATGTGCAGATCCATTTCTTAGTATTTTCAGCAAAAGATAATGCTAATAATAGCAGAAAATGTTTTAAAAACAAAAAACTTCAATAACACAAGTGCGGTGCTCTGCCACTCGTGCAAATCGAGAACTCTCTCAAATGTTTTGAGACATTTTTCCTCACTAATACTATTCATATGTGTTAAGATACTGGACTAATATCTCATTTAAATATTCTAATAGGCCTCCATCTTTAATCTTCTCTTTAGATTTATTTTAGCTTCTCATGCTTATTAGTGAATCATGAACCTCCTATATGGAACTAGAATTGGGACTTTAGTTCTGTACTTGTAGCTTACGTTTTGTACTTGTAACTTTCAGTTTTGTACTTGTAACTCATGTTTTGTATTTGTAATGTTTAGTTTTGTGCTTGTAACTCATGTTTTGTTTTGCACTGCCTCCCTCTTTCCATGATTGGTTCTTTGGGCAAGCCATATATGGTAAAAAATGTTTTGTGTTTTGTGTGTAACTCATAGCTTTATGCTTTATGCTATGTAAAACGCTGCAATTTGAACATGTAATTTGAAACTTATATTTTTTTAAATGTGTGCAAGTCACAGAACATAGTTACAAGCACAAAACTGAAAGTTTCAAGTACAAAACATAGGTTACAAATACAAAACTAAATATTTACAAGTACAAAACATGAGTTTCAAGCACAAAACTGAAAGTCACAAGTACAAAACATGAGTTACAAGTACAAAACTAAATATTTACAAGTACAAAACATGAGTTACAAGTACAAAACTAAATATTTACAAGTACAAAACATGAGTTACAAGTACAAAACTAAATATTTACAAGTACAAAACATGAGTTTCAAGCACAAAACTGAAAGTTTCAAGTACAAAACATGAGTTACAAGTACAAAACTAAAAGGTACAAGTACAAAACATGAGTTACAAGTACAAAACATGAGTTACAAGTACAAAACTAAAAGGTACAAGTACAAAACATGAGTTACAAGTACAAAACTAAAAATTACAAATACAAAACATGAGTTACAAGTACAAAACAAAAGTTACAAGTACAAAACTAAAAGGTACAAGTACAAAACTAAAAATTACAAGTACAAAACATGAGTTACAAGTACAAAACTAAAAGGTAAAAGTACAAAACATGAGTTACAAGTACAAATAGGGCTGTGCGACATGACGAAATATTTTGTCTGGACGATAGAAAATGTCTACCGTCAGATAAAAAGCTCTATCGTTTAAGCCACGATAGAAGTTTTACAGCATAATGCACTTTATGGGATGTTCCTGAACGCACCGCGCAGCAACGCATAAACAAACATGGAGGCAGACGGTAGTGGACGCGTTTTAGACCAGAGTCAACAGGATAACCAGCTAACTCAAACCGAGGAGCTTATACCTAAAAGAGGGACAACTTCTGTCTCATGGATGTGGTTTAAATATAAAAAGACCGACGTGGACCAGACAGCGGCTGTTTGTAAAGTTCGCCGACTCCCGGTCCCAACAACGGACTCCGACGCCACTAATATATTTTATCACCTGCACAAAAACCACGTCGAAAAATACAGAGACAGTCAAAGAGCAAAAGCTGTAAAAGCAGCGTTGAGTGTTGGAGTAAGAGCTCAGAATGAACTCCAGACGCTGCTACAGGATTTTACCTGCAGCACGTCATGTAGCGTCGAGCTGCCAGCTGAGCGGGATGGAAGGAAGGAGGTTACTGCTGCTGTTACCAGGCACTTATACAAAGATATGGCTCTAATCTACACGGTGGAGAAACCTGAGTTCTGTGAGTTACACTCGAACCCAGATATGAAACACCCAGCTGAAAACACATCACTAAAGTCATGTTACTGATCTATATGATGCATGTCGGGCCACAGTGGAGTTATCGGGATATGAAATTTTGGCCATATCGCCCAGCCCTAAAAAACTAAAAGGTACAAGTACAAAACATGAGTTACAAGTACAAAACTAAAGTCCCAATTCTAGTTCCATACTCCTAGCTCATGTCCAGGTGAATAAAGTGAAATTCAATAATAAATAACTTTATTGTATATTTATTACACACAAAATGGAAATGTACCTTTAGCAAATCTTTATAAATAAAACACCGTACACCGATATATCTACACTAATAACAAATATACCAAACAGACACATGCCTAAAGTTTAAAAAAAGGTCAATGTTTATTAATTCCTCCTCGCTCTAAAAAATAGGAATTTAAAGAATTTAAATAACTTGATTATTTTATTTTCAAAGTCACATCAAGGCCTGGTCCTAATGCAGTGCCTGTTTATAAAGAAGCACCCAGAATCCATGAGGGGCCTTCATCATCCTCATCGTGTTGTTTAGAGGGTATTAGTGGGAATCTGAGCTTTGTTGGCGGAGGATTTTTTGGCCATGAAATTGCCATCGGGGCTCTGGATTACAGCAACATGCCTGCACACCGACTCTCATCGCTCAGGCTGAAAGGAGAAATCATCAGAGATGTAATTATTCTCCTCTATTTTAGAATTTTCCGAATGCAGGTGAACGAGGTCAGATCGCATTTAGCGCTTCGCTCTGTGAAGCAGTGCGGTTTGTTTTTGTTTGCGTGCCATGTCAGAGACCATTTGAGGATGTCAGTGGGCTCAACAGGCCAATAAACGTTTCTCCAGACGAACAATCGCCGTTCAGGCTTATCGATCTGACTTTATATCTGTAGCCAAATGTTCAATTAGATGGATTCATCTCAAACCAGTGGAAATGTGCTGCCTTTAATTTAATTTAGCACTACGTTGTCAGGAAGTGCCCTTTTCTTTGTGTGTGAAGCAACTAGCTTGGGTTTAATAAAAGTATTAGAAACTCAAGTCTTTAACTCTGGAGTGCCATGAGATTAGAAAAGTCTCTGGTATTTCCTCAGGAAGCTGCTCCACCATCAGAACCCAAGCTCTGCCTGCTGTCTTCTCCTTCGTCTCTCCTCCTTTCTCTCTTTCCCTCCTTAAAATCATCCTTTTTCCTCTCATTTTGCCTTCTCTCATGTCATCCTCCATTTTGAAAGTCCCTGTGTTGAACAGATGTGCAAATCCTCCTTTCTCCTCCTCTCCCCCATCATCTGCTCCTTCTTCTTCCCTCTTTTCCTCCTCCTCGTACCACATATGCTTCATTAGTGTTATGAATAAAAATCAAGCTTTCAGGAAATCATCTGAAACGGGAGAGAAAGAAATGAGTCATAACAGATTAGGAGGCTGGGTGCAAATATTATGGATAGGCTTGTGAATCAGGCAGATTTGATTATCTAATAGGCTTTGGGGAGTCTTTTTATGTCAACTGCTCGTGTGTGGTTTGCATCACCACTTGTTGCCATCAGCTGGAAGATTTAGGGAATGGAAAGCTGCTCCATCATCAACATGTTTTGGCAATACTTCAGCAGAGCGTGAGCTCTAAATCAACTAGGAAGTGGACTTTATTAGTTATCTTAAGGAAGGAGCTGATAAAGCAGTGAGTTAGTGTTTAAAGGTCGCTGTGCTCATACTGCTTCATAAATCACAAATCGAGCTGCTTCCAGAGAAATATGACGGATCGGTGACTGTGCTAACGTTGTCACTACACATCCGACAGCTTTATGAAAACGTACTACCTAAAATCCTAAACATAAGCCCTTCTCATACTGGAAACAGAAAAAACTACACTAAACTGTACTGACTTTGTTCCTACACAGTCTATACAAATCTGGAAGTAGCTTTCTGTGTTTTGATTGCAGAGAGTTCCAAAAACGATTCACGTTTCCAATCTTGATTTTATATTCTTATATTATTTGTCCTTGAAGGGATGCATATCGACTGCTGCCTTTCATGCCAGGGCTTTAAAGTAAAATAGTTGTTTTGGTCAAAACAAAAAGAACTTTTGGGGTGATCTCAGATGTGAATGACTCCCAGCTACTACTATATAAGCAGGGGTGCACAATACTAGCTCGCCAGTACGCATGTGCACCCCAGACATCATGTGCGGACCTGATCCCTCTGCTTAAATGCGCCTTTGCAGACCGGAGCTGTCATGCAGAACTATATTTGGGGACTCTTTTTGTTGCGACACCTAAGTGCATCGCTAATTAGCTTCCCTGATAGAACTGGTTCATGCTGCTGTGCTCTCCAACATTGTTTTAAATAAAGGGTCGTGCGTACTAAATGTCAGCGCCAGGTACTCCCCTGAGTACCTCAATGAAAAAACTTTATGTAAGTAACAAACAAACAGTTGACTCCAACATGTAATGGCTAAATTTCAAACAAAGGTCTCTTAAGATGAATTAGTAGCCAGAGTTTGTATTAGTGGTGATTTCCAGCTAGTAGCACACCAAGTTTTAGCCTAATATTTAGGGATGTCCCGATACAACGTTTTCACTAACGATACCGATATTGCCGCCTTCAGTATTGACCGATACCGATATCAATCCGATACAATATCAGCGCCAATCATTCATGCTTTTACCTATTTTGTAGTGTGGAATGTTTGCAAGGCTTGATCAAGTGATATTTCTCAGAGAAATAAAGCCAGCAACAGTAAGTATGAAAGGAACGACAGATTTTTTTATTAACCAGTGGTTGCATAAATAGCAACCTTAAATATAATGTATAACAGATTAATCAAATAATAAATAAAAAGACCCTTAAAAATATTTTAAGTAAATAAATAAACAAAAATATATATTTTTAAAGTGCAAAATACTAATTTAAGGTCACTTCAGGTATTTTTTACTGTCAGTAAATGATAGGAACAGCTGAGGGAAGGGACATAAGAAAATAATACAATATTGTTCATTGACCAACTGCTACAAGTTGATTGTTCAGAGTTTCACACACTGCCCAAAAGAATGAGATCATTGCTCTAAGTGTCCACAAAAATAGTGCAAACAAAATAAACATAACTCTAATAACGAGCAGAAAACAAATAATAGTTGGTTAACTAAAAGGATGACTACAATTTCTGCTTATAAGACAGACTGCTGATATCAGAGATTTTTGATACAGTCCGATATAATCCGATATCGTTTTTTGGGGGGCGATTTCCGATATTCCGATATCAATATCGGTATCGGGACATCCCTACTAATATGTGTTGAATCCACTGAGCTGTAGCCACTTCTGTGTTTGCTAAGATTGATTAACCAGTTGTAGATGTTCATCCAACGATAACTTTTGGAAATTGTCATTAAAGTTCAACCGGTGGCCCGTGAGATATTTTGATAACAACCAAACAGGGTTGACTCCTGTCATTTTTTGTCAAAATTTTAAGCAAATTTTCATGCCATCTATTAGAACTTGGAGTAGGTGATCGAGTTGTTTCTCAACTACTACAACACCAAATTTTAGTAAGTAAGTAAAGTTTATTTCTATAGCGCCTTTCACAGATATACATCACAAAGCGCTTCACAACACAAACAGAAGAACAAAACTGAGAAAACATTGAAAATAAAAAACAAAACAGAGATTTGGGCATACAGGGGATCTACACTGTAAATGATGAGACTTGGGCAGAAATATTGGGGCAAACTTCAATACAATATTTGGGCTTGGGCAGAACAATTTTAGGGAAAACTTCAATAATATATTTGGGCAAAACAGTAAAAGAGAAAAAAATGGGAGCAGGTAAGAAAAGGGCTAACGACAAGGAAGGATGAGGAAGAAATCTCTGCGTACAGGAAACAATACACTGACAGTCCACAGTTAAAAAACACATCGGGGTAGGTGGGCGGGACCAGGAACTCTGCCAGCAGGAACAGACTTCAGTGCTGACGCAGCTGCACGCCTGCACCCCCAGCAGGCGTGAAGGAGGAGATAGGAGGAGAACGTAGAAAGGAGGGAGGGTTCCCAGCAGCTGCTCCATTCATTCTGTAGTGGGGATTTGTTTTCAAGGGCACAGATAAGATTTGAACTTGTTTGTCAGACAGTAGCCATGTTTCCTCCACTGCCTTATTGTTCATACTGTTCGTTCTGCTGGCTTCACCCCTCCAAACAGTTGAATCATGGCCATCCCCACTGATCTGTGCAGTCAGACACCTCAGTTGTAATTTGCTCTGCGCCAGAGTTCGTTTGCAGCCAGTCCTCCAGAACAACTCCTTCACCGTGAGCGTTTCAGTGTTCAAAGCACAAATCAACCCCTCCAGGAGTGCAGGGCACCTTCCAATCGCTCCCGCAGCTCCGTTATTTTCAGATTAATCAAGCCCCCGCAGATGCCAATGAGCGTAGACCCGAACCTCATTAATCCAAAAGTGCAGTCCTCCAGAGACGCAGCGTTTTAGTTCAGTATCTGTGAAATTGACTGAATTGTAGCTTTTTTTATGATTGATAAAGGTGAGTTGCTGTAGAGGCCATCTTGAATCAGGTTGGCTCCAAAGGTTAATCAGTTAGTACATTTATAGCAGTTTCATCATCAGAAAACTGGTTTCAGACATCTGTAAATGTGAGTCTGCAAAAGTCTAAACTCTTGAAATGGAAAATGTGTAGCAAGTCTAAAAAATCTGTGCCAGAACATCCCCAGTAGAAGCTTTGTTACATGAAACTAAAGACCCACTTCATCAACATGAATGTTGTAAGCTGCATAAATACGTAGTTCCAGGTAGACGAAGATCTGTGAAAATTCCCTTTTTTTTTTTTTAATAAGACAAAAGTCTTGAAAGAACCTCCAAAGGAAGAAGAGAGAAGTCAAATATGTGTGAAAGGAGAGGATGCTTAGAGACGAGAAGAGAAACCTGCCGGAAAAAAAACGATGGAAGTCGGCGCAGCCTCTTTTTTTTTACTGCTCAAAGTTGAAGTGCCTGTCTGGTTCTCCTCTCTGTAACCATGACAACACAGCCAGCAAGAAAAAAAAAAGGTAATGTGGAGAGGCAGAAAAAATGTTTGTATAAATGGAGTTGGGTTAGACAAGGTGTGGACCAATAAAGGGAGACGATGTAGGAACATGGGAAGTAGAAGGCTTCTGCATAGGTGTGTTTGAGATAAGTTGAGCAAATGAGCTCAATGTGTGTGTCATCCTTGTTGCTGTGGATTCAGATTATCCGCAGTGTGAAGGCTTATCTCAGACAGTGTGTGTGTGTGTGTGTGAAACAGGTACAGAGGGCAGCTTTACTGCCGTTATAAAGACCTCATTTTGTCAGGTCGAGATGGAACAAGCAGATAAAACGACTTTTCTCACAAACAAGACGTCTTATCGGAGATCCACACCAAGCAGACCTTCCAGAAGAGTCCAGTTTATGTGGATTTTCATCAAATCAACCATTTATTTTCAGCCTTTCTGAAGCGCCACCTCAGCTCAAACCAGCCTCTTTTATATAATAAAGTCTATTTTTAAATTGTGCAGTCTCATGTAATTTATAGAAATCACCTGGCTTTACATGCCAGCCTGTGAAAGGTGCACCCTATTTTTACGCTGCAGTGTCTTGGAACTTTCAGCTGCATGAGTCAGTTGATTCATTTTCTCCCTAACGTTCGTGCATCTCTTTTATTCTTCATGTTGCCCGGAGGTCTAAAATCTCCACCATGCAGCTCCAGAAGTGTCCTCTTGTGCTAGGAGACAAAGAATGAACTGTTTTCAGCTCACGCAAGACACTTAAATAACTTCTTCATACCTAGTTCATTTTTGGTTCGTCCTTGTTTAATATTCAATGTTTGTGCTTGTGTTGCAGATTTGACTCAGACTACTATCCATGCCAAGTGCTCAAGTATGTGTCCTCACACCATATGTCCACAATTACAATCTAGAAGGTTAATTTAAAACCTGATTCACTTCTGATTACATGATGATGGATGGATAATCCGACATTTTGGAGAAATTCTGATTCAGAATCTACAAATAATTAAAGTATTGTCTTTTTTTAAATGATTATAATCAATTATTATCACTAATGACGTTGTGATCTTGTAACTGCATGCTGGCTTTGATAAATCGAGTTAACCCCAAATGATCCGAGCAGCTGGACAGGAAGTGATTACGGACACTGTCCATTAGCTGTGCTGCTGGGTTTAATGTCCGTGTTTCGCTAAGCTAAGCGTGGGCTGGATGTAAATAAATGATTCCTGAGGCCTTTAGAAACGGATGGACTTGTAATGAGTTCAGCATGCTGCACTGTCATCTGTGAAAGAGTTGATTTAAAGCTAAAGCTGTCGCAGCAAAGCCTTTTAAAGCCTCCGATTTGTTCACTCTGCTTACATAAAGTACATTTTATCACAGTGTAGTGGAGCCGCTCAGAAGAACAGAATCATAAAGGAGGAATGTGTTTTGTGGACTTGGAGAGACCGTGTCCCCTGAGGCCTTCTGTGGGGGAGACAAAACTCTAACTAAGTTTTATATTTGTGTACATTTTTTGTGTTACATTTCTCTAAACGTTTGTTTAAGGGGGTCTTTAACCTGCAACTTGCTCTTTAATCTCAATAAAATCTCCATCCTCATTATTTTGTCTTCTAAGTGCACCGTTACAACAGTTACTGAAGCGTAGAAATGCCAGCAGATCGCGTTGACAGCAGGAAACACCAAATACCTGCACTGATTCTTGATTTTATGCTGTCGAGCCTGAAAGGCTTCTAGTGGAGCGGCGCGAGAACGTTCTCAAGTAGACGGGGAAACATTTCTTTGTTTGTGTGAGCCGTGGCTGATTGCTGTTGGTCAGACTGGGAGCCAATCATCGGTAATAAGCAGGGGGTTCTGAATGTGAGAGCGGCGCAGAAACGAAGGGAAGCCGGCATCGCTTTGATTTGATTGAAGTTACTGAACGGGGTGTGATCATGAGTGCTAAGAGCACACATAGATTTGTGCTCGGTTTACCAAGAGAGGGGGGTTTTAGGGTAAATTAGGTAAAATGTGTGCAGTCGGAGGAGTGAGTCAGTCAAACTGAGAGAGGCAGGTAATCAAATAAGATCTCAGAACAACAGCAGCTGTGCTTCTGGGAACATACAACTCAGTAAAACATCAATAACCGCAACAGAACATCAGTTTCAACAGCTGAGAATAAATAAAAGTCAAGGAGCTGATACAAGCTGAACTCAGTGTGTGGTGACATGTTGACATTATTTCAGCGATCATCTGATTTTACCGGAATGCCAACTGAAGATTTGTAGCGATGCCTCTGCCATGAACAGTGAGGTTTATTTTTTGTTTTTGCACAAGAATGCAGGTGTAAAATGAAAATCGATGCTTTTGTTCCAAGTTAACATTCTGTTAATAAGATGAGGCCACCAAGTACTTTGAAAAAGAAACAGAGCTCCTAAATTCTTGAGATTGTAACAGATTTCTGTAGCTAAATCAAAAACAAAGAGAAGAAATTTAATTGGACAAGAAGGAAATGTAACCAGTTAGGCCACATTCCTGGAAACTCACTTCTCTTTAGGAAAATGGTTTGGTAGTGGCTTTATTCTCAAGCTAACAGCAATTTTAAAAAATTTTTTTAGGAATGTTTACAGTTTGAAGGACAGTTAATGAGAAGATGGAATGAGAAGATGAAAATCCTAGACAGCATTAAAATAAATAACTAGGGATGCTCGATATTGGCTTTTTTACTGATATCCGATATCGTCTAACTCTTAATTTCCTATACCGATATAAACCGATACAGTCCGATACCGATATAAATCGATACCGATATAACCCGATACCGCTATAGACAAATATCTATATAACCCGATACTGATATAAATCGATGCCGATATAACCCGATACCAATATAGACCGACATTGATATAACCCGATACCGATATAAACCGATGCCGATATAACCCGATACCGATATAGACCGACATCGATATAACCCGATACCGATATAAACCGATGCCGATATAAACCGATGCTGATATAGACCAATATAACCCGATACAGACCGATACCGATATTAATCGATACTGATATAACCCGATACCAATATAGGCCGACATCGATATAACCCGATACGATATATACCGATATAAACTGATGCCGATATAAACCGATGCCGATATAGACCGATACCAATATAAGTGTGGTAGCCCTCATTTTAAAAAAAATCGCAGTATTTAATGCAATGTGTGCCAAATAAATAAAAATATCTCAAAAACTATACATCAGATTTGTTATATGTTGACATTTTGGGAGAGAGGAGAAGTAGCCGAACAGTTTGACGTATAACATGTGCATGGTGTGTAAAGGTCATGTGTGTCATCATTACAAAAACCGATACCGATATTTACCGATATTGCATTTTAATGCCAATATCGGCCGATATTATCGGTAGACCGATACCAATATCCATCCCTATAAATAACTCTTAGCTGAGTGTATGCTAGTGTTACTTTCTGTATTTTAGAGATTCATTTGTTGGAAAATGCCTTATTTGTTTACATAAAAGGGGGCGGGACTTAAAACATGATTTTCAGCCAGCCAGTAGGGGGCGCTTTATTTGTTTCGGCCTCAACATTTGAGTTTTATTAGATCTTTTTTTTCAGTTAATGGTTCTTTTCTTGTACCTTGATTTGTTATTGTTGACATTACTGCCCCCTAGTGGAGTGGCATGGTAATTTTTGTATTTTTGTTGAAGTTGCTGTGTTTTCGCACGAATAGGATTTCTTTTTCTAAACAGAGAAAAAAATATCTGGTATAGTGAAGCTACAATATTCCTGAAAATGATCCATGAGCATGAAAGTGTGAAACATTTAGAAGAAAACAACAGATTTCAGTGAATTTCACGTCTAATTTCTCCTGAGTTCTGACCTCAGCAGACCTCGTCATCCTCTCGAGCTCTCTCACTCTTTTTATTCCATTTACTCTCTTTTTTTTCTTTTTTTTTTTTGTTCTTTGCTGGGTAATAAAACATCACTTTGCTCTCAGATAAAAACAAACCGATGGGGCCGGTGGGACTTTATGGCATGGAAGATTAGCTCGAGGATCTTCTGTCTGGTCTCAGTAATCAAATGTTGCCGTGGTTATTATAGTGTGTTTTAGAGCTTCTGCAATGTGTGTGTGTGTGTGTGTGTGTGTGTGTGTGTGTGTGTTAATGCGCCAGACAGGCCGGATGGTTGAGTGATGTTTATACTCTTTTACTACTGAGAGCAGGCTGCCAACTTGACTGTATTTCTACATGAATTATTGACTTTACGTCCATCTCTCAGGTTCTTGTGACGGCGCCTTCGTCTGTCTGACCCCTCCTCTGTTTTACCGCCTGCAGCACATGCAGTGTGATAAAGAGCTGTGGTTGTTAAAGACATTCTGTTTCTTGTCAGAGCTGCATATACATTCAAGTCAGTATGTATCGAGGGCTGAGAGACAGCTGTTTCCTTTCTGTCGTTGATTCAGTCTACATGTACATATTATATCCCATATAACATTTTAGTAAAAACTGACATGAGCTCACACTATAAGTCAGCTGTTATTAAATCTGTATATGAAGTTCATTATGATCTAGATTTTATTCATTTCTGCTTCATATGGTGGGTCGAATTCCAGCTAGAGGTGTAAATAGAATTTATAGGTTTGACAATCTGTACAATTTAGAAAACGAACAACCAGATCGTATTTATAGTGTTTTAGTGTTCCTGTGCTACTAGATTAATTTGATTTGGAGTTATAAAGCTATTTATAATGTAAAAATGCATTAAAGGAAAAGGATATTTCAACCATGTGGTGATATAATACTTTAATCCAGGGACGGATCTAAGCTTTTTAAAAGTCAGGGGCCACGTTTTCAAAGTGTGGGGGCCAAGTTCAACAGTTTTCGCTGCTTTGTTTCTGTTGGGTACAGGTTAGGTTTATTAATCTACGTCAAACACACAGATTTAAAACAAAAGATGCACAAAAACACAAGTGTTGACTACATGACAGAATAATTGACAGTATAAACGATTGTAGACATGCCTAATCAAACGCTGAACATGCAGGTAGATCGTCTGGAAAAATGCTAAACTTTAAAGAATTCTGAGATTTTTAGAGTCTGAATTGGAACTTTGTTGCTTGACTGAAACTTTGTGTTAAAACAGAGGAACACAAAGTGAAGACTAATTGATACAAGCACCCCCTAGTGGCTGGCTGCAGTATAAGGTTTAAGCCACACCTCTTATATAAATAAGAGACTTTGTCCTGACTAAAAAAAATAATAATAAAACTCAAATGAAAAAAAGAAACCCTCCAGAGTTTGGTCCCCTTTAGGACGTCACGCTGAGTCGAGCCTCAGACGGAGCGCTCTCTGAAAGCTTTCCTGTTAGACGTGTCGTTGTGGGGGTTGTGTAACAACATGGCCTCCTGGTCATCGTCGACGGACTCTTCTGTCATTTAAAAAGCAGCTTCACGTTTTTCTGCCTCTACCTCTTTCCACTCAGCTTCCAAAACCAGTTTTCTTTGACGTTTCAAGTCGTTCCCTCTAAACTGACCCAGAACTTTATTAAACATAACTAGAAGTCTAATAAAAGTTGTATCTATTTGGCCAGGTTTACTATAACCATTCACTGCCTGTGGCTCCATGGAAACATGGTGTTTGTGTAGATTCTGGTTTAGGGTCTTTAAAGTCTAAAACGGATCCAGTCAAAAGGGAAAACATGGATCGAACCCTGATTAAATAAAACAAAGATTGAAAGATGTCTGGAGATTTATTGGTTCTTTTGTTGATCTTTACTCAGTTTGATTGCTCTCCACTGACGGAGGCGTAGCAGTGGACGACATCTGATCTTAAGCTGCATGAAGAACCGTGTTTGATACAGGATTAACAAGATGTTGGTTTAACTCTGCAGCTCAGGACAACATTTTGAATGCTCTGGTGCTTTTGTCAATACGTTTCAGCTTTCAGCGTGAGCTACTCTTCCCAGAGAAACATTTTCTTTGTTCTTTGACACCAGCATGATTTCAGGCACAGTTCCCCTCATAATGTTTAATAACTCAGGAGGTTTTAAGGAGCTTTCTTGTTTAGATATGTGAGGTTTTTTGCCTGACAGCAACGATATTTGGATCAGGATGCATTTTCAACAGTTGTGCAGATTGTTTTCTCTTCGAACGTTTTATGCTTTTCTTATTTTTGCTCAGGTGGACGCCGCCGCTCTGAGCCCGACGAGGCGGAGCTCCTGAGGGTCAGCAGGCGATTGGTTGAGGATGCAGTCAATCGGGCCTTGCAACAGTACAAACAGGAAACACTTCAAAACGGGGGCGGGCCTAACGCGGCGGCGGTGCAGCCCCCGGGAAACGCCGAGGACACCCCTACAAAGACGGACACTACAGCTAACTCCTCCACGGACAACAGGAAGTGACGTCACCGGATGGAGACACACGGACAGGAAAACGAGCAGCCCAGAAAACACCAGCCAGGCCTGGCGGACGGAGAGAAAAGCCAGTAAGACCTGCGCTCAGAACCCAAACCAGACCACCAGTGGGTTGCTGACCAGCTAGCCCTGCTACCAAACCTCTCACGCTGGCGACCGCTCCACCTGAGCTCGCTGCACAACGTTAGAAATACAATGTAGCTTCAGTCCAACCTCTAACAGCAACAACAGGACATGTTTTTACTGCCCATTTAGAATAAAGATGATTATATTTTGTAGAAACTTTGGTTTAACATCACCTGTACTTGAAACGGAGTCGGTGCAGTCCTTATAAGTGGTTTCAGGTGAGAGAACTGTTTACCTTTTGTTTCTTTTTTGGGGATGTTAGTTTCAAATGGTTCGTTCTCCTCATCGTCGACCCGAGCTGGTCTGATTCTTCCAGGTTTGGAGCGAAGCGTTTCAGGATGAAGGACTCTGGTCTGTTTGTAGATTTTCTTTAAACTTTCTGCCTTTCATCACCTGTTTCAGACATGCCCCGCCCCCAGCTGAGCTTTAAGTGTCACATTATCCAAGTTCAGTCCTTTAAGACAATCAGTCTGAATTAAATCACAGCAAACCGAGTGAAACCAGCTGTTAGACTTAGTTATTTCTCTCTACTAAAACACTAACTTTACCGTACATAAGCAGACTGGGATGGTTGGGAAAAAATCGTTACACAAAAAGCCGCCAATTGTAATGAATCAGTGCCAAAAGTGACACCTTCCTGTCTTTTGGATCACTTTCTTTAAGGTTCTTTACTTTCACGCTGTCAGGAATGAGTTTTAAAGACCGGATTGTGTTACTAATCTGTCGTTTAAAAGTGTTTCTTTTCTTTGTTCACAAGTTTTTGAACGGATCTGAGAAGCTCTCGTTCTGGATCGACCCAGACGGCCACCGCTCTCATTAGATCTCAGTTTAGTTTGTGCTTCGTTTGTGACTTTAGGCTTAGTTAACCCCTTCATGACTCATAGCGTGCAGAAATAGCTGCACGCAAGTGTGAAATTAAACGAGAATTTACCATTTCTGATGTCGATATAAGTAAAAGCAGTGAATATTTAATGAATTATTAGTGAAATATGATTTGATGTAGAGAAAAATGTTTGATTTTTTTTTTTAAATGAGAGTAAAAGTTTGGGGAGATCTTAAAAGCACAACATTTGAAGTTGTTTTTTAATGATTTTTTTTTTTTAAATTTCAGGTTTGATGCTGTTAAATCTGCTCACCTTTTCTGAGAGTTGCCTTCTGTCACCGAAACAATTGTGTGAATCCAGTTTGTGTAAGTGCTCAGCGTGATGATGCACGGGGGACTTTTTTTAGCCTGCGTGGGCGACGAGAACCCTGCGTCACTTTGGGGGTTTACCAAAGTCTCTTAAACCTGTGGCTCGAGTTTTACATTCTTCAATTCAACGTTTAGAAAAATGTCCACCACAACACCGAATGTGTTACACCCATTATGAAAAAAAGCACATTTTTCGTGACGTTTGAAGCTGATTTTTCTTTAAACAGCTGGACACAGCAGTTGAATGAAATCCACTAAATCTCCATCACTGTGGCGCAGCATCGGATACTCTCTTAAGGTGGACTTTGACGACTTTTGATCTTTTATTGTCACCAGATCCTTAATCTCCATGAAAAATCCCCTTTAATACACAAGTGGTCCTGTTGGCCTGTTCACGCGTCTCTGAACACTCCTGAGTGTGTGTGTTTGTGTGTGTTTTCTCACAACGTGAAACTCCAGTCTGCATAAATCACAACACCTTGAGTCTACACACTAGCCTTCATTGTTTGTCTTTCCACGTGTCCACATGTATGTTGAGCCGTGTGCGTGTGATCTTTGTACCGTGTGTGTTGTATATCTTGTTCTGCCATGTTTGAACAATAAAACGGGATATGAGATACAAAAACGGCGTCCTATTCTCTGTCCTCTGGGTGTGTTATCTGCTGCATGTTTACTCTTTTTTAAAATAAATTAATAAAACTGGATGGAGTTCCAACTTCTGCAATAAAACCTCGTGGCACGTTTTCTCAAAACACTGAGACTTACGGATACTTGTTTTTTTACATGTTGCTTCTCATATGCTTCTGTATTTTTTAACCAAGTGCTATACGTCACAGCCAGATGGTCCAAGCCTCATTTTGGAGTTCGGATTTAGCTAAATTTAAATCCGTGTTTGCACTCCCACACGTGTGTGAGTGAGTAGACGAAAAAGGAGGGAAGACTGAAATGGACAGAAATATATAATTTACTATTCTAATAGGGATGCACCAATACCACTTTTTTTCAAACCGATACGATACCGATACTTGAATCTGAGTACTTACCGATTCCGATACTTCTACCAATCAAAAAAGTGCAATGAATTGGAAGACGAGTTCTATTTTCTTCTATTTTCGGTTAACTTTAACAAGTACTAACTAGTACATGGTATAGGTATCAGCCCGATACCGATAATGGTATTGGTTAACTTTAACGAGTACATGTATCGGTATCGGCCCAATACTGGTATCGGTTCCTGGTATCTGTAAATTTTAACAAGTACATGGTATAGGTATCAGCCTGATACTGGTATTGGTTAACTTTAATGAGTACATGGTATTGATATCGGCCCAATACTGGTATTGGTTCATTTTAACGAGTACGAGTACATGGTATAGGTATCGGCCCGATACTGGTATTGGTTAACTTTAACGAGTACATGGTATCGGTATTGACCCAATACTGGTATCGGTTCCTGGTATCAGTTAATTTTAACGAGTGCAAGTACATGGTATCGGTATCGGCCCAATACTGGTATTGGTTCCTGGTATCTGTAATTTTAACAAGTATATGGTATAGGTATCGGCCCGATACTGGTATTGGTTAACTTTAACGAGTACATGGTATCGGTATCGGCCCAATACTGGTATCGATTCCTGGTATCAGCAAATTTTAACGAGTACATGGTATAGGTATCGGCCCGATACTGGTATTGGTTCCTGGTATTGGTTAATTTTAATGAGTACATGGTATCGGTATCGACCCAATACTGGTATCGGTTCCTGGTATCGGTTAATTTTAACGAGTATGAGTACATGGTATCGGTACTGACCCAATACTGGTATCGGTTCCTGGTATCGGTTAATTTTAATGAGTACGAGTACACGGTATCGGTATCGGCCCAATACTGGTATCGGTTCCTGGTATCAGTAAATTTTAACGAGTACATGGTATAGGTATCGGCCCGATACTGGTATTGGTTAACTTTAACGAGTACATGATATCGATATCGGCCCAATACTGATATCGGTTCCTGATATCGGTTAATTTTAACAAGTACTAGTACATGGTATAGGTACTGACCCAATACTGGTATCGGTTCCTGGTATCGGTTCCTGGTATCGGTTAATTTTAATGAGTACTAGTACATGGTATAGGTATCGGCCCGATGCCAATAATGGTATTGGTTAACTTTAATGAGTACATGTATCGATATCGGCCCAATACTGATATCGGTTCCTGGTATTGGTTCATTTTAACGAGTACGAGTACATGGTATAGGTATCGGCCTGATACTGGTATTGGTTAACTTTAACGAGTACATGGTAACGGTATTGACCCAATACTGGTATCGGTTCCTGGTATCGGTTAATTTTAATGAGTACGAGTACATGGTATCGGTATCGGCCCAAGACTGGTATCGGTTCCTGGTATCGGTAAATTTTAACGAGTACATTGTATAGGTATTGGCCCGATACTGGTATTGGTTAACTTTAATGAGTACATAGTATCGATATCGGCCCAATACTGGTATCGGTTCCTGGTATCGGTTAATTTTAAAAAGTACAAGTACATGGTATTGGTATCGGCCTGATACTGGTATTGGTTAACTTTAACGAGTATATGGTATCGATATCGGCCCAATACTGGTATCGGTTCCTGGTATAGGTTAATTTTAACGAGTACGAGTACATGGTATAGGTATCGGCCTGATACTGGTATTGGTTAACTTTAACGAGTACATGGTATCGGTATCGACCCAATACTGGTATCGGTTCCTGGTATCAGTTAATTTTAACGAGTACGAGTACATGGCATCGGTATTGACCCAATACTGGTATCAGTTCCTGGTATCGGTTAATTTTAACAAGTACAATGGGGCGGCATTAGCTCAGTTGGTAGAGTGGCCGGTCTGGTAACCGGAGGGTCACCGGTTCGATCCCCAGCTCTGGCTGGGTTAGATTGTCGTTGTGTCCTTGGGCAAGACACTTCACCCACCTTGCCTGTGTGAATGTGAGTGTGACTGTGTGTGAATGTTGGTGGTGGTCAGAAGGGCCGATGGCGCAGAATGGCAGCCTCTCTTCTGTCAGTCTGCCCCAGGGCAGCTGTGGCTACAGACGTCTGTCGTAGTTTACCACCACCGGTGAGAATGACTGTGAATGAATGATGCAACTCTGTAAAGCGTCTTTGAGTGACCTAGAAAAGCGCTATATAAAACTGATGCATTATTATTATTATTACATTGTATCAGTATCTGCCCAATACTGGTATCGGTTAATTTTAACGAGTGCATGGTATTGGTATTGGCCCGATACCGATATCAGTATTGTATCAGATCGGTATCGGTGCATCCCTATATTTTAATTATCCTGGATCCTTTTTAAAAAGTCTTCAAACTTAGTCTGAGTTTTCTTCAACAGTGGCATTCTCATTGCCACTTCCCCCAACGCTTTGACCAGTGAAGAATGCTGGGAAACAGTTGTTGTATGTAGCGTCTCTCACTCCTTCAGAGTAGTCCTACGTGTCCTGGTGAACTCTCTCACTAGTTTCCTTCTTGCACGGTCACTTGTTTTATGAGGACCAGCCTGATCTAGACAGATCGGTGCCCATATTCCTTCCATGTCCTGATGATGGATTTACCAAAACTCCAGGGGATGTTCAGTGCCTTCGATTTTTTTTGTGTCCATCCCCTGGCTTGTACTGTTCAATAACCTTTTCACTGATTTGCTTGGAATGTCCTTTTGTCTTCATGCTGTAATAGTAGCCAGGAATACTGATTACCCAGTGAGTGGATCTTCCAGACAGGTGTCTTTAGACTACAGTCACTTGAGACACAGTCAGGTGATCTCCATTCTAATTGTAAGACTACTAGCACCAATTGGCTTTTTAATTAATTGTCATTATTTTTGCAGAAATCAGTTTTCACTTTGACATTAAAGGGTTTTTTTATAACATTTTTGGTCAAAGAAGCCAAATTATGTTGCTCATGATTGATTTATAAAAGCAGTAAAAGGGGGTTGAATACTTCTTACAGGCACTATATACAGTGGTGTGATACAGTTTTCTTCTGTTTTTACTTGCTCATCACACTTAAATATTTCAGATCTACAAACAATTTTCAATTTAAGAAAAAAGCAACTTGAGTAAACACAAAATGCAAACTTCAAACGAAGATTACATTAATGAGCATGCACGATTAGAGCGTTGCAGAGCCGTAGGGGAAATGCATTCATATTATTTACGGTGCTCTTGCAGACCTGTGCCCTGCTCATAAATAATACATCAACTACTACAAAATATTCAGCTTAAAGTACTTTTAAGACAGCAGAAATTCCTAAATTCACTTTAGTTTTGTCCATGCTAAATGCTAGCTACTAGCTTGTCAATATGATCAGAGCTAATCTCTCCAAACTGAGGACAGAACTACAAATTTCCACGTGTTTTTGCTTTAAAATGTAAGTGAAATGTCAAAAAAGGAAACAATGTGCAACAACACTTTGCAAACAGAAGTAAAGCTAAATGCCATTTAAAAAGAGGATGACTCAGCAGTCTGTTTTAACGCCTAAAGATCCAGAATCTTACTGTTATGAATGGACGAAGCTTAAGAACACTAGAGTGTGTGTAGTTTTTGGTTTCACGAGAAAAACAAGGGAGTGTTTTAAACGGCAGACAAGATGTTTGAGTTCTGCAGAAAGTCGATGTAAGTTTCCTGACATTTTACAGATAACAATCCTCATCCTGGCATTTAAAGTAATGGCAGCCTTGAACCCTGTCAGGTGGTGCAAACATACACAAGTAAAGATCAGTGTTGTTGTGTTTTTATGGAGCTTTTCTTTGTAATGTCAAGAAAGGGAGTGTGAAACCGTCCAAAGCTCGTAGATTTCACAGCTTCCCTCCCAACGTGGGAGAACGTTGCGTCACATGCAGCTTGGCTGACTGTGCGCTTTATGAATCAGGTGACCTGTCCACGTGCTGCTCAGAAGTGATTCAGCTTGTGAACGCTGACCATCAACAGCACCGTGGTGCGTTCAAGGGTTTGAGGGCACAGATGGGATATTTGTCAAGTTTACACCCATTTTGGATGTAAATGAAAATTTTAAATGTCTATTTTTGTTGTTGTTGCATAATTTAACAAACGGGGGATTCCTTTTTCACACAGGGCCAGGTCGGTTTGCTTTTTTCTCCTTAAAGAATTAAATCATCATCTGAAAAGTGTTTTTTTTTTTTTTTAATTAACTCAGGTTATCTTGGTCCTGATGTTGAAAGTTGTTTGCTGATCTGAAACAATCAAGTGTGACATTTAAGCAAAACCAGAATAAGTACGTAAGAGGGCAAATACTCTTTCACCACTCTTAAGTTAACAGAACTTGAGCTGAATATTCATGAATCGTGTCAGAAGACCACCTGTGTTACTTAGTTCCCCCAGAAACTGCAGGGACATTGAATACTTAATTTGTCTGTTTGACCTTTAACTTTTCATTTTGAGAGGTTTTTCATTCAACATTTTAGATATTAGTGTGCGTCGGCTCTCGATTTATCACAAGACTTTTGTTTTAATGTTTCTATACCACACGATAAGTCCTCGTACATCTGAACATCTTTCTATAAATTAGATTTTAGTGATTATCAGGCCATATGAGAATAGAAGGCACGCTGCTGAGGCTGAAAAACGGCAATTATCATCATATTAATTGTAAGAAATTAAAGGGTGTGCGGATGGAGGAGGAGGAGGAGGAGAGCAATTATTTGTGGTGAAGAGCTCAGCTGTGAGGTGACACAAACATGACTGGAATATGAACAAGCTAGGCCCCCCTCCATCCAAGTGAGATACACAGAATCTATTTAAAGTAATCATCCTCTCTGTCTCTAATTCTCCAAGGAAAGAACAAATTACTGATGTTCTTCCATGAAGAAACATGAAGGACCTGAGGACCGGACTGGGATATTCGGTTCTTTGCTCCAACAGAGTTTATACAATGGTGTAAAATACTCCCTATTTGTATTTATCATAATATTTTTTCCTTTCTGTGTCTACCAAGGAGCATTAGTGCCACATTGGAGGAAAAGTTCAAATAAAATGACGTAGTATTGAAATTAAAGAAGTCGCAGAAATTTGAAATACGCAGGATTTCCAGAATAAAGTGTCAAAATATGATTTCCATTAAAAGGTCAAAAGGTGTCATGGTGTGGGGTAATGCAGGACACAAGTGTGGCTAATCAAGGAGACGAGACACACCTGTGGAGGATTAGTGCTGGACACAGGAGAAGGAACATTGGACACAAGGGGGCAGGACATGACAAAATGTCAACACAAAAGTCTAAAAACGATTTAAAAGATAAAGTGAAAGTCGAATTTCTTTTTTTTTTTTAATACTTTTTTTTTTTTTTTTTTTTTTTTT
>SSNR01000130.1:1122979-1189693 GCA_006937965.1 Callopanchax toddi
TTTTTTTTTTTTTTTTTTTTTTTTTCGAATTTCTAAAGTCAAATTTACTGAAGTAAAACACATGGATCTGTTTACCATGCAAGAACTATGCAGCAGATTCAAAATCACACAATCAATAGAACACAAATGAACATTTTAGTACATCAATGGATCGTCTGCCTATGAATGAGCTTTCAAACATTAAAATAATAATAATAATAATAATGTAGAATTAAAGCAGTTTCTGCATTAGGACAGCTGAATATGTCTGTTTTTGTGGATTTTGGCAAAACATTCCACAAAACGATTCAATATAATATGCAAAATCTGATTGACAGCTCTAATGGGGGTTAACAGGCAGGGTGGCCAATCAGATTTCAAGGGTGGTCAGCACCACCCCTGTGGCCCCGCCCCTGCCTGCGAGGACCCCGCGTCGACTCACAATGACGACGTGGATTTAATGAAAGAACCAGAGCTCTGGAGACGCTCTGTGACTCATTGATCAGAAACCGGATCCGGTCCTCCCTCTGATTAATGTAGTCCAGATATTCCATGTGTGCTGCAGTCAGACAGGTGAGTATGCTAGGCTAGTCAGATGAACAGAGTGGATTTAGTGGATCAGGAGAGGAAATTCAAAGAACCATTAACAACTTTTCATCAAGTTAAGAGCTGAGCTTCTGAAAATCATGATCTGATAAGAAGCACCAACCTCCCAGGTTAGGTCAGACCTGGTCCAGGTTAGGTCAGACCTGGTCCAGGTTAGGTCAGGCCCTGGTCCAGGTTAGGTCAGACCTGGTCCAGGTTAGGTCAGGCTCTGGTCCAGGTTAGGTCAGACCTGGTCCAGGTTAGGTCAGGCCCTGGTCCAGGTTAGGTCAGACCCTGGTCCAGGTTAGGTCAGGCCCTGGTCCAGGTTAGGTCAGACCTGGTCCAGGTCAGGTCAGACCCTGGTCCAGGTTAGGTCAGGCTCTGGTCCAGGTTAGGTCAGACCCTGGTCCAGGTTAGGTCAGACCCTGGTCCAGGTTAGGTCAGACCCTGGTCCAGGTTAGGTCAGACCCTGGTCCAGGTTAGGTCAGGCTCTGGTCCAGGTTAGGTCAGGCCCTGGTCCAGGTTAGGTCAGGCCCTGGTCCAGGTTAGGTCAGACCCTGGTCCAGGTTAGGTCAGGCCCTGGTCCAGGTTAGGTCAGACCCTGGTCCAGGTTAGGTCAGGCCCTGGTCCAGGTTAGGTCAGGCCCTGGTCCAGGTCAGGTCAGACCCTGGTCCAGGTTAGGTCAGGCCCTGGTCCAGGTTAGGTCAGGCTCTGGTCCAGGTTAGGTCAGACCCTGGTCCAGGTCAGGTCAGACCCTGGTCCAGGTTAGGTCAGACCCTGGTCCAGATCAGGTCAGACCCTGGTCCAGGTCAGGTCAGACCCTGGTCCAGGTTAGGTCAGGCTCTGGTCCAGGTTAGGTCAGACCCTGGTCCAGGTTAGGTCAGGCCCTGGTCCAGGTTAGGTCAGGCCCTGGTCCAGGTCAGGTCAGACCCTGGTCCAGGTTAGGTCAGGCTCTGGTCCAGGTCAGGTCAGACCCTGGTCCAGGTGCTCTGACCAGGTGTCTCCTCTACCTGCTGCCTCTCAGCGTCAGTCAGCAGCAAACTGATCATCAGATCAGCTTTAACATTTAAAAATAATAATTATTTTATTTTAAAAAACTGAAAAGACTTCAGTTCTTTTTAAATTATAACTACTTTTAAAAAATGTTTGGTCAGGTATTTTTATTAGCTTTGTACATTGTAAGTAATACTGTATATACCTACAACATTGAACATCTAGTCAAGGCCAAAGATCTAGAGACCAAACTAAGGAAGTGTCCTTCTGAGAGACAGGTGTCCTTCTGAGAGACAGGTGTCCTTCTGAGAGACAGGTGTCCACGATGGAGGATCGTCCGTCTGACATTTAGACATGAAACGTTCAGGTTGAGACGTTGATGAGAAACATGAAGTCAAAACATTTGAACTGATCTTAAAATGTTTTAAGTTTCAGTTTCAGCTCATGAGAGAGATTTATCTAGAAATCATTTATTAAAACAGTCATTAAATTATCAGATGACTCGATTATGACTTGAAAATTCAAAGTTAAGGACTTGGACTTGGTTGTGTTTGACTTGGACTTGACTGGAAAGACTTGTGACTTGCAAAGCAATGACTTGGTCACACCTCTGAAAAGACCCTAAATTATCTCTTTAGAAATAGAAATATTTTGTGCTTCATTCACCTTGTTTAATATTTATTTAGCTAACTTGCAGTTTGAATGTTAGATTTGGAGATACTTCTTCTTGACACTTCACTGGAATCCAAATATTTATATTACATCGATACAGTCGGCTGAGTTATTCCACTGTGTAATGTACTTTTCCGACTCTGAGCACGTTTTACTGACGGTAGATTATTTATTTTGACACTTTAACTAACAGCCTACTTTGAGCAGACTGAATGAGACTCGAGCTCTGCTCAGCTGTGTAAACAATAGACCGCGTGACAAACTGCAGCAACAACGTCTAAATTACATTCTGAAACCTAAATACTTGCTGCCACTTACATCATACATGTCCCTGCTTTCCTATTTATCTTTTAAATGTAGTTTTTAACAGTGCATGACACCATTTCTGTTTACAATCTGCAACTGTGCCACACTTTTCTCCTAATTTTGGTCCCAGCCCGATTCATTTATGCCTATTTTTTTGCTGCATTTAGATAAAAAGGTCAATTCTCCTGCGTTTACTCACTTAGAGAATGATTATAATCTTTGGAAACACAATTACAACCAAAATTCATATCAGTGAAGACACATTTGCAGCGGGGGTAGTTTTCCCCTCGATGGAGCCTGATAATCAGCACACACGCTATTCAGAATTTAAAACAGCACAGTGAAGGGAGGGGAGGGGAGTCAGGAATGTGGCTAATGAAGGTAGCATTCATTTTAATGAATTGAATTTCCATGCAGCAGTAGGAATAAAGACATTTTGTGTCTGGTTTGTATAATTTGCGCAGAGCGCTGCAGAATGAGGAGGAGGATGGAACACGAGGATGCTTTTTATAAATTGTTTTTTTAGACAATGTTGCCAAACAAGGAAGCTGCTGGTTTTAGAGCTGGCATGGTAAAAACAATCAGACTAAATGGCTTTTATTGCTCTATTTTTGGTACAGTTTTACTACAGTTTGAGTCCAACCAGATATTCTGATTTCACCTGATCTAAACACATTATGAATATTTTCTCTAACCCGGCACAGATCTCCTTCAAAGTCAAAGAAACACAGGTTTCAGGGTGTCTCTCCTTTCAGCTAAGAACCGGAAGCTGCAGGATCACCAGACCTGGACCAGAAGAGACTGGAAAACTGTTTTCTGGTTTTGTGAGTCTTTATTTCAGCTGCAGCATTCAGATAGTTGGGTCAGAATTTGGTGTCACCATCTTGAAAACATGGATCCATCCTGCCTTGTATCAACGCTTCAGGCTGCTGGTGGTGTGACGGTGTGGCGGAGATCTTCTTGGCCCACTTTCCATCTGATCGTGGTTTACCTGAGTACAGTTGCTGACCATTTATGACCACATTAGACCTTCTTATGACTTCTTCCAGATGAATAATCATGTCACAAATCTCAGATCCTCTTAAAATGGTTTCTTAAACAAGACGATGGACTTCAACGGCCTCCACAGATCTGAATCCAGTCCAGAACCTTTGGGATGTGGTGGAACGGGACCAACCTGTTACTGGATGTATCTGGGAGAGTTCTGTGATTGGTCCACTTTTGTTGTGTCAAAGTGGTTTTTACTAGAGGTGTGTATTGGCAAGACTCTGGTGATACGATATGTATCGCGATACAGGACATACAATACGATATATTGCGCTATAATGCGATACTATGAGTAAGACCATTTATTTTGATTTTTAAAACATAATTTAAGAGTAGAAAAACTGTCACAGCATTTAAAAACTTATCGAACGAAGACGGTGAAAACAGCCACCAACTAGCGGTCATACTTTAAATGTTACTACAAGAATGACTGTCATCATTAATGGTTCAGTTATTTTAATTTTTAAAAATAAAATAAAAATTGATAATTTGCTTTAAATTTTGATACAGCAAATATCGCAATATCGATATAATATCATGACAGAAAATATCGTGATAATATTGCAGTATCGATATTTTTCTTACATCCTTACTCTTTACTCTGTTACAGTACTTTATAAAGTCAAGTTGTGTTTGCTTTCCCTTTTTAGTGGGTAAAATAAATGAATATTGAATACAGTTTGTTTATATAAGTAAACTCGAGGAATGAGGCACTCGTAAATAATTCTAGTAGCCACAAGGGACGCACAGTCAGCCAATACATCAACAACATTCTGGACTTCTATTTCTAATAGAGTGTTTTAGTAGCTGTTCTTTTAGTTTCTTCCAAAATACACAAATTTTTGTTTGTATAGCGTATTTAAAGATGCAATAAATCACATTTTTGGGGGTTTTCCACCCATCCATTCATTTTCATTAGCTTATTAGAGGTTGGGTCACTGATGTAACAGATCCAGATCCTTAGCGATGCTCTCCAGCTCCTCCTGCAGGATCTCAAGGCCTTCTCAGGCAAGAAAGAACATGTATAATCCCTCCAGTACATTCTGGGTCTCATCCCAGTGCCTGGAAACCCTCCAGAGGGAGGAGACCAGGAGACATCCTAATCACATATCCGAACCATCTCAGCTGAATTCTGAGATCCGGCAAAGGATGTTGGAGGAAAAAGAGGAAGACAGCTGAGACTTTTTTTAATAGGATATGAAGAATCTGAGGGTCAGAGTTTTAAAATCCCTCTTCAGCTTGAAAGATCATAAAGGAAAGCTGACAAACGAGGAACTAGAACGCATGTTCACCAGGAGGAACGTGCTTGCAGAGGCATTTTTATGTTGCTGCCTTCAAGGTAAAACAATCAATCAAAATCCTGCTCTGTAATGAAAATCATCTGACAGTGACATGGAAGCGGTTGTTAATCAGTTTGAGTTGTAGGTTAAGTGTCATAGAAAAGAAAAGATGAAGAATTTATTTTAAAACATCTTTTCCAGTCAGTCCCGTCTTCGTTTTGACTTGATCTCATTAATTTACATGGAAGATTTCACCAAATAAACAGATCATCATACATTTTCAAACATTAAGGCCACATTTCAATCCTTTTCAAGCTGTGCCTGATCTAATCAGTGTCACGTCCATTGTTGTTTGTGCACGCTCTCTTTCTGTTCCCCAGCAGAGCTCTTTTGTTGCTGCTCGTCGTCTTTTTCATCCACATGAAAAAAACTCCAACCTTTGGGAGGGAGATCCTAGAGCTAAATATAACTCACAGCAAATGGGAATAGAAAAAGTGGTTCTGACAGAAAGGATCTTCATCACAACAAACACACAACGTATCCTGCAAACTGCTGTTTAAACACCGATAATGTAAAAGAAATGGGGAGAGTGGACTCATAATGGAGTGTTTATGGTCCAGACTAGGGGTGTGTTTCGGCAAGAATCTGGCGATACGATATGTATCGCGATACAGACGATACGATATATTGCTATATATTGCGCTATAATGCAATACTATGAGTAAGACCATATATTATGATTTTTAAAACATAATTTAAGAGTAGAAAAACTTGTTAAAAACGTAACTAACAAAGAAGGTGAAAACAGCCACCAACTAGCAGTCATACTTTTAATTTTACCACAAAAATTACAGTAAATATTAATGGATTTTTTTAAATAAAATAAAAATTGATAATTTGCTTTAAATTTTGATACAGCAAATATTGTGATATCACGATATCGATGTAATATCTTGATGGAAAATATCGCGATATATTGCAGTATCGATATTTCCTTACATCCCTAGGGCGATTTGTTCTGGTATCAGAAACATTCCCATCTGATCACACACTTCTGAGGTGAAAGGTCATCAGAAACGTATTTAAACTATAAGGGGCCACCAGGCGATTTATTCCACGTCAAACAATTCATTTTTTGATGAATAAATAAAATGACAAAAATACCGTATTGACCCGAATATAGGACGACCCCGATTATAAGACGACCCCCCTTTTTCAAAACTGGTCTTCAGAAAAAAGACTAAATTCACTTTTTAAAGAAACTATTTTTATTGAAATTTTGAGAAAATTGTTTAAATAATACCGTAATTACAGACTACTTTAATATTTGCTTATTAATCAGGGGCTAAAGTTCTCTGTGGCAACATATTTCAGTCAACTGGAAAAAAATAAAAAAGATCCAGTAAATCAGAGTCCGCTCACGCTGAAAGCACCTGCAGCGGGTCCAGTAGTCCCGGTCCGAGAGGAGGTGTTGGCTCGGTACGTAGGCTACGGGAAACCCAGACCCTACTCTGAAAAGAAAAACCAGTACAGAACCGAGCTGAACCCACACAAGTCTGAAAACGCCAGAAGTGGACCTGACCGGACCGCCGGGACCGCTCGTGGTCTGAGCTGCTTCCTGCTGCTGCTTTGACCGAAAAGCATGCGCCCTCTGCTGGTGGGGTTGTGTAATTACTAGGTGGCGATTATAAGACGACCCCCCTTTTTCACATTATTTTCAATGAAAAAAACCTCGTCTTATATTCGGGTCAATACGGTAATAACTTATGATCGAGTACTCTTTAGTTTGAATTTACAGAAAATACACATCATTATGTTGTTCATATCAAACAGCCAGTAACTGCTATTGTTTTGTGACTAAAGTTGATTTATTACCACAAAAACCCACTTTGTTCCTGGTCCCACTCAAACTAGCCAATAGCATGTCAATCCAATCAGAACTAATCTCTGTTTTTCCAAACTGAGGTTGTTCAAAGAGCTTTCCTTAACAGTATTAATTTTCCATACCACATAACGGGTCTATCCCTTTAATTAGACGGTTTTATGTGTCATATAGCTCCACAATCAGTCTTCCTAAAGCTTAGTCTAAATCAGCTGTTTAGTGAGTTTGACACACATCAGCTCCAATCATCTGGTGACCGACTGATCAGCCAACAGCCAGGAAAAGAAATAATGTTAATGCAGCTGGAAAGAGCAAACGTGGGAAATCTTGCAGTAGCAGAAGGCATTTAGTACACTAGAAACTTTTATTTTTTTCAAACAGATGACATTTTAAGCAGTGTTTGTTTAGGTGGTGTGATTTAGAAGCGGTTATTTCTTTAGGAACATGCCGCCTCTGCCTGTTTGCGTCGTGCGTTCTGCTGAACTGGACCGTCTCAGGAGCATCTTTAGACCGTCTGCATCCTGGGTCCTGTCTTATTGCTCTTGTGCTGCCATGATTAATGACCCTGTCCTGTTCTTCAGTCCAGCCTTTTATAGCCCCTGGTAGACTTCCTTGACATCAGCCACTTCCTCAGTCTGCCTGTGGTACATGCTGTGCAGGGCCTCATCCCTCCATGATGGATCCTCCTCTTCCACGTTAGGTTTCTGCTGCTGGAGACGTTCACTTAGCAGTTCATCACCGGGGGGCTTTCTCACTGATGTACTCCAGGATCTTAGTTGTTCCTTCCTGTGTAGTGGTTCTGACACTCACTACTCCCCAGCCTGCCTTTCTCTTACATGGTTCACATGGTGCTGGACTTGGGGTGAAACCCTTCATGCTGTGAGGAGCTTTCCTGTCTCCTTTCTCCTCAGGCCAGGCTATCATACCTGCAGGGTACCTTTGTTTTTACTACTCAGACATATAAAATGTTATACCAGATCACTCATCTTTCAACGCCCATCTGGATTGTTATTTGTCTGCGGGATCCCCAGGTGTTTGTAACACTCCTGAACATCCAAAGTGTTGCCTTCAGGTGGTTCAACCCCTTTAGCTGTGATTTCTTCAGTCTGGTTGCTGTGCTCAGCTCTTATTCTTCTAGCCATTGGGTATTGATGTGCGATGCCTCCTTCTCCCACATCCCAGTATTGTTCAGTCTCAGCTCCTGGCGGATCTATTCTCGTGTTATTCCCCTGCTACTGGGAGCACATCAGGTGGTACGGTGGAGAACATCCTGTTTAGAGCTGTGAGATGTTGATTTGCCTCACAGCCTCAGGTAAGGACAAGTTGCAGTGTTTTCTTGGAATTTCATTCTTCGTTTCTGCCTGTTTTGACAGTTGGCTGATTTTTCTCGATCTTAGCTTCGAGCCTCCTCTTCCATGTGGGGCGATGCTCCTTGTGGCCTGATTTGACCTCACCACCGAGAAACTCAAGGATCACTGCCAATATGGTGTTTGGTGATAGTGTGTACTGCTGCATTCATGTCTTCTAGTAGATGGTACTTTATTGAGGTGCAGGCTGTAGGTGTGTATCATGACTTTCTCCTCCTCCTCCTCCTCCTCTTCGTTCCTCTGCTCCGTGCTGAAAACTTAACCCGACAGGTTAGGAGACCAAAATGAAAAGGTCAGGAGATTATTACCAACACAATGACATACTTCAAGTTGGCAAGGCGAGCAAACGCCGGACAAACGCCCTCGCCGGATACATCTGGTTACCATGGCAACCCCAGATGAGGAAGCGGAGGGCTCTGTGTGTGCGTCTAGCTCCAAGAGTCGTATTTAACTCTGATTGAATGTAAAGGCTTGAGTGTTAGTGACTGCTGGATGGAGATCACGAGCATGCATGTGTGTGTGCGTGTGTGTGTGTGTGTGTGCATGAGTGGCAGGAAAACAAAAAGGCCAATGATTCGGTCTTTATCTGTTCAGGGAAATCTTTAATGGTTGAATAAACCTATTGTCGATGTTATAAAAACACGTTGATGTCCGTGTTGTGTGACTGCTTCAGGTTACCGCCACAGAGATGAATATGAGGATGATTGTACAAATTACAGACCTTCTAAACCAGCGTTGGCTGAAATGATGATCGTCTTCCAGCTGCCATTTCTACAGTTTTCTCTTTAGTTATAAAGTAACGCAAAACACCAGGTTTCATCCAAGAAATTCTGTTAAAAATCAGATTTTTAAAAACCCATCGACTGATTTGGCATTTGGATAAACGTAGCTTTAACCATGTGCAAGTCCTTTGAAAGAAGTTTTATTTATGTAGCACCATTCAAGATGGCGATCACAAGGAGCTTTTACAGAAAAAAATAAAATAAACTCTCTGTATATATATATATATATATATATATATATATATATATATATATATATATATATATATATATATATATATATATATATATATATATATATATATATATATATATGTATATAAACAGATGAGACAAAGATAAAGAATCTATACAAATGTACTTTTCTTCGCAGGTTGATGAGCAGAAACCAGACATCGGATTAGCATAACTGATTCATGAAAAGCTAGTCTGAACAGGTAAGTTTTAGCTGTTTTTTTAAAGAGTCCACTGAGCTCAGGCTCAGTAGGATAGAGGTCCAGAGTCTGGGGGCCACTGAGGCAGATGCTCCTTTGGTTTTCAGCCTGGTGCGTCTCACAACCAGGAGGCTCTGGTCTCCAGACCTCAGGGACCTGCAGGTGGTGTACATCTCCAGAAGATTGCTGATGCAGGTGGGAGCTTGATCACGTAGGACCCGATGAACCATATGGGCAGCCAGTGGAGCTGGTAGAGTAGGTGGGTTTAGTTAAAAGCCTACAAGCATTCTGAACCAACTCGATCCAATGAGGTTTTTTCAGACAGGTGAAGTCTAGACGGGACGAGACGAATGCATGGAGAACAATTAGCAATGTTCCTGAGATGAAAGGAGGAGCGAACTGACATGGGCATCCAGAGTGACAGCTGGGTCAAAGGTTACACCCAGATTTCTAACAGAGGGTTTGATAAATTAGGCAAGAGAATCCCTGACTTTAGGGACTAGTTTATCAGGAGCACAGATGAGGATTAAGATAGACGAGAAACACGGTGAACAGAATCTGTTCCCAGACATCGGGTCAGTGTTTTTACTGCTGGTTGTTCTGGACTCCAATATGAAGAAATAAGATAAAGGAGAGCAGAAACACTGAGCCTGCAGCGATAAAACGAGACGTCGCCGGAGGAGTGGGTTTAAGAAGGAGGTGGAAGTCATTTATTTATCCATAATTGATGATGACACAATAATCCTGTGAGCCGGTCCGTCTTCAGCTCATAATCCCAGTGGACTAGCAGGCTAAATTTAAAGACGGTCTTCCCACTCCGTGATGAGAGAGCAGAAACACACACATGCATATCCATATCTGGTGCAGGAACATCCCACAGGCCTGCATGTTGCCACTTTACATTTGGGTTTAAAGCTGAGCCACGAGCCCAAACAGCACCACAAACTGACCTACATCTCAGCCTTATGGGGAGATCATGTGATGACTCAAGCATGCACACGCAGAGCGAAGAACGGGACTCACTGAGCTGGCTTCGTGCTGCAGCCCACACCTTCACGATCAATAATAAACAGCAACTTAACTCCAGTGAAAACCCCTCGTGTTCCTGCTGACCTCTAATGGCTTAACACCCGAGGCATGTTCTCCACATGAGATCCAGCATTAACTCATCAAACCTGGCTGCACAAATCCACTTTGTTTGCAGCTTCTGGGCTTTTTAACAGTTTAACGTGCACAGATAGATCCAATCGCTCTGATTGGACACTGGTGTGCTCATCAAGTTGGGAATGGGTATTGATGATGGTAAAGAAAAAAACTGTGATCAGCAATTCTATGATTAGAGGGACGATGAAGAGCAGATTAGAAGCTCCTGACATGACAGCATCATAAGAACAAGACTGATTGGGTTTTTTTTTTTTGGAAGGGTTGAAGGAGAAAATCTCTTCAAAGAACTGAGGTTACATCTGAATTAACTACTGCAACAATATCCTTTGGTTGTTTACCCATAATGCACAGTGCCATGTTAGCATAAAGCAGCTCAAACCAGCTGTCAGCACGGTGGTGGAGGGCTGATGGTCTGGGCTCCTTTCAGTTATTGAACTCAAAGTGTTCTAGAGTCAAACTGGAGTCTGACAGCTTGGACCAAACTGGGTCAAACAAACAGGACAATGATCCCAAAAACATCAGCAAATCTACAAGAGAATGGATTTTAAAAAAGAAGTTAAACTGCTGTGATGCAGCGATGAACTCCATGAACAGGATCTGGTGGTTCTACAAGCTGCTGTTTCCATTTTGGCTAAACTTTTGTTTAATAATTATATGATGGAAAATTACAACAACTCTTCTAAAAGCAAAAAATAAATTCATGAAAAGCATTCATACTCGTTTTCTGGATTATTTAAAGGCATACTATGCAGTTTTGCTTGTTTCTAGCACCCCCTAGTGTCCGTTTTAAATCACTGCAGTAAAAACGTTAGCATTGTTTCTGCTCAGAAAGCCCTAAATCTACCTGTAGAAATGTCTCCTCAGCCTTCACTGCTTTCTACTGGAGCGGTTCATCACTCGTTCAAAGAAATCAGCTGTGTTCAAGCAGGGAGAGATGGGAAAAAAATCAGGAATCATGAGCTAAAAACACTCTGGAGCTAGCATAACAGCTAGTTAGCCTAACCCTCGTGAGATACGTGACTTTGTGAGACTTCAGGGACCAGAGACTCAGAAGTTACAAACGTGGTATTCTGGATCCAAGCAGCAGATGGGGCTGAGGGACTTTTATTAACCCTTTACAGCAGAAATGTCCAAAGTGCGGCCCGGGGGCCACTTGCGGCCCTCTGAGTGATTTTATGTGGCCCTCAATTTCCAAAATGGTAGAATTGAGTCCTTTTAAAAAAATGTTTTTGTCTTTTTAAAACGTAAACATTTCAGTTCGATCCAAAGCATTAGTTTTTCATTAACCAGGTTTATTCTTTTAATTAACTTTCCTAGTAAATGGAACCACACTCTTACTAAACACAGGGTTCCTACAGGTTTATTCTAGTCAAATTCAAGTTTTTTAAAGACATTTTAAAGACCATTCATATAAAAATTTTATACCCATTTCACAGACCTACTGACAAGGAAAAACAAAAATTCTTGAACATATGTTCAATAATTTATTTATTTTTAAAAATGTAGAATGTACAAAGTATGACAAGTTATTTAATCAGAATAACCGTGG
Organism: Callopanchax toddi; assembly: GCA_006937965.1. Lineage (NCBI taxonomy): Eukaryota > Metazoa > Chordata > Actinopteri > Cyprinodontiformes > Nothobranchiidae > Callopanchax > Callopanchax toddi. The sequence goes on from SSNR01000130.1 coordinate 1,135,020, forward strand.
TTGACAAAGGAAATCTTTGAGGTGAAATGCGATATGGAGAAGTGACATACAGCACACATTTTAAGACCCAGGTATCAAAATTCAAGACGTTTTCAAGTCTTTTAAAGGTATTATTTCCAAATTCATGGATTCAATGCTTTTAAGACCCTGCGGGAACCCTGTAAACAGCAGATGTGAACTTCTTTGATAAAATCTGGCTAAATCCAGCAGATTTACTGAACCAGATCCCGATCTTGTTGCTGATAACAGACTAGAATTTATTTTTAAGAAACTATAAAACAATCGACCAATCAAATCCAGGGAATTTGATGCTTTTCTTTTACTGAAGCAAACGTTTGAAACCCTTTTATGTCTATTTTTTGTACAAAATCAGAAAATTACTCTAAAACCATTTTTGCATTTTAAAATAAAAAATGAAATTTATTGGGCCCCCCGAAGACTTTTAACTCCCATCTTGAAAAGTTTGGACACGCCTGCTGTAAAGGGACATATTAGCACAGATTGGCTCAAGGACAAGATTTAAAATATGAAAAAGTTACATAGTGTGCCTTTAAAGCATCAGGTCAAAAACCTGTATTATTTAATCCCTCTGTGGCTTCCTCTCCTCTCCTGATATCAGATGTTTCTAAAAACAAACAAACATGCGTTTTGTACCTCAATGGACCAGTGGTGTGACTGATGGCTCCCCCTACTGGTGTAACGCTGCCACACACAATAGATGTATTGTGACAGAGACGGTTACCACAGGTTGACACAAACGCGACCTGCCAGAGCGCCTCGCCCGCCGATGAGGCGTTTCTCCTCGGTGAGGGAAAGCTGACCTGACAGGATGTTTGGTGTTCACACCTGATCCGACAGCAGGCAGCGCCGACCTCGACCAAAAACCACGACGGAGACAAAAGGATCCAAGAAAACGAAAGATCTACTGGTCTTTTTGTAGTAAAAAACTGGCTTTATTTCACAGTTTTTAATGAAATAAAAACATTCACTATAAAACAAATCTACAAAAATATCAAGATACAGACGTAGAAGGAAATCACGTCACATCGTACATTGGGAAGTTTCTGTTTTTTCTGTGGATTTTATTTATGTGTTAAACGATTTTATTTTGAAAGTTTATAAATCTTTTATGTTTTGCTACAAGTTCATGCGGATAACATGATTAGCTCTTCAAGTTGTTTTTTGTTAATAGAAAAACAAAAATACATAAAAAACAAGTAATAATAATATTGGTTCAAAGTATAGAATGGTTTTGTCATGATTGTGATCGTTTCTGAGGAGTATTTACAAAGATGTGTGCTGTGAGGAGGAGGAGGGAGAGGCTGCAGCGTTGGAGGAGGAGAGTGAGGGTGGAGGAGGCTGAGGGGTGCTGGAGGAGACGGAGGATGTGGCGGCGTTGGCGGCGGCTGACGTGGAAGTCTCGGCCACGATGCTGTGAGTGATGAAGCGCAGACGCAGCTTCATGGCCGGACGCAGAGTCATAATGATTTTCTCCACCTGGACAGACGAATGGAGACACGACAATCAGTCACCAAGTGAAAAAAAACATTTTTTTTATTTGTTTGGATTTAAACTGACCTTTACGGTTAATTCTCAAAAGATGTAACTATACAAAAAGCTGAATCAACGTGAAATCGACCTTACTTTCTGTTATTTGATTTGAAAAGAATCCTCTGTAAATTGGGTTCTTCATGAATTAAATCAGTTATTTGAAACGTCGATTTAGAGTCAAACCAAAGAGGAACTACAAGTTCCCTTTATAAATCAGGTGTTGGGTCTCAAACTGAGAAGGATCCAGATGTCGTACATAAAATATGAGAACTATTTACTAGAAATCTGTGCAAAAAATTACAGTAAATATACTAAATGAATTAAAAATAAGCTATTTTAATCCAGATATACTTTATTGCTTTTGTTGTTTCAGCCTGTTTGAAAGTTTGCTTTTATCTCAGATGTAAAAAAAAAAAAAAGTAATTAAACTCTTTAAACTGGATGCTTTATAAAAAAAAAAAAGTCCAATCTTTCCAGAGCCTGATACCACGATGCATCTTTTTTTAAGTATTCGGTTGTTTTCTTTAAATATTCAGAGTTTTGTTTGAAGTTTTTAAAGAGAAGTCTCATTATATTTACCCACAGTCCTATTTTAAATTATTCTGTTGAACCACAATTTTAAAGCTGCTGATTTTCAGTAAATTTTTATTTACTTTTGTCAGTTTTAAGTTATTTCAGTGACCAACGTGGGTTTTTCCTTCTTTCCTGCTAATGAATTTCAATTGAAAACCAAAAATCAAAAAAGGAAAAGGTTCTTTAATATTTTATTTGTTTTTGAAATGGATATAAAACAGCAAAAAGTGTCTTGTTTTTCAGATTTTAAAGTCTAGTCTCGGATCAAAACTATGAAATAGAAAAACAAGAAAAAGGTGTTACACTGATATGAGTTCCCCCGTCTAGATGTGTTCCCTCACCAGTTCATGAGTGCATTCGTTTCTAAATTGTCCAAACAGTTATGACATATGATTTGATACGCAGCCGTCATTTGTGTAAAATCTTGAAAGTAGGAAGAAAAAAAGATGAAAACTTTAGCGTGACACCATTCTCCTTCCCTCTTGTTCAGTGTCACATCCTGTGAGCTGTATTAAAGTTCAAACAAAGGGGAGAAAAAGTGAAAAATGACCCTGAAACAGCACGTTTCATCTTTCACGGTTTACGTACTTCTCCTGTGGCGCGAGCACAAAACGCCGGGGACGGTTTAGCGACGAACGCGCTGCCAAACTGGTGGAGGAACACATCTCGATGGGGGTCATATATCAATGTAACACCCTGTTCTACAGCCCGTTTTTCCATTTTGTGATTTGACCTGAGACTAGATTTTAAAATATAAAAAAAACAAAATGTTTTTGTTGTTTTTGTATTCTTTCAAAAACAAATTAAATATTTTTCCTTTTTTGATTTTCAATTGAAAATGGAAAGAACGAAGAGCACACGGATTTGAATCTCTTTATTACTTTGGAAATATGTGAACGCAGATTTGAGCATAACCTGATCTGTGACAGCAGCTGCTACATAAAGTTAAAAAAAGCAGAACATCAACATCTCAAATGTCTTTTTGAGTAAATTTATCTTCAGGAAACTTGATTAAACATCTTTTATTTCCTCGTCCCTCGATGCTGCTGTCAAAGACGAGGGAGGGACAAACGTTTCACCCACCTGTTCCTTCACGCTGTCTCCGGTGAACATGTATTTAATGTGATACAGGAAGTCACAGATTGGGTCCATGTAGCTGAGATGTTGGCAGTGCTGGTCGACAGCCTGCAGCATCTCGTAGAAAGCCACGCTGATCTAAAACACAAACATGCAGATACATGATTCTAGTATAGAATGGATCTATTTTTTCCTACAGAAGTGGAAATTTGTCTTACTGATTAAAAAATAATTACAAAAACACAGCAGAGCATATAAACATAAAAAAAAGTTAGAATAATACACAACTAAGGCCATGTCTGCAGCATATTTGATCAGTTTAAAATTACAGTTAGGAGCAAAATCATTCGTAAATGCAAAGGAAATTAGGGGTGAAAACACACTACCTTGTGGGATGCCTGTTAACGGTTTCATTCAAGCAAACCCTCTGAGTGGCATGAGAGAAAACCCTGATCCAAAGCGTCTAAAATGTGCTGCAGCATCACAAAGACACAACTAAACAAAACAAAAAAAGTGTTTTCCTGCTTCTACCTCCAACATGCATCGTGTCCTCTCCTGCTGGAAGCGCTGCAGGAACGGTCCCACCAGGTGATAGACGTACAGTAACTGGAACTCCGTCTGGATGATGGGCTTCAGAGTCTCTGACAGGAACCTACACACACACACACACACACATGAACACAATGACTGGAGAAACCTACAAGACAAAACGCTGAATGATGAATGAGAAAGACGATTACTTGGGAATCAGAGACAGTTGTCCGATGGACGAGTGTTGCCAGACGGCGTGTGCTAACGCTAGCACGTAGCTGCAGTTCATTTCGCTGTAGCTCTGGTGGCAGGCGGTGAAGTCGAGCAAGGCGAAGGGATGAACCCCCCACTCGGTCTCCGATGTCAGCGCCGGGGAGCTGAGCACCGACACGATGCGGTCGTGGAGGACGATCCAGTATGGCTCCTGGAAACAGGAAGTGCACATTTAGTCATTTGTTGTAATGAAACAGATAAATAATTCAAGTGTATTTTTCTTACAGGAAGTGCAGTGATCACAAGTCCAATCGCGTTCATCCAAGCTGTGATGTTCTCTCTGGCAACTAGAGGTTGACTAAAAGATTAAATAGGATATTATTACCAATATATCAAATATTCATAAAAAAGCAAACTGAAATCAAGAGGCACACTGCTCGACTGACATATTAACCCTCTGGGCGCCAGAGTTTTTCTAAGAAAATCATCTTTTTTGACATTGCAATTGCAAAAAGTTGTAACTTTAATATGGTTAGAGATAAAGGCATACTGTAAATGAGAAAAATGTTCAGTTTTAATCAAAGTTTGTGATTGGAACAAATTCACGTATCTAATTTGCATATTATGATGTCATCAGGCAGCAGCACCATTGGGTGTGTAACTTTTACAGGCATTTTTCTTTATTTTTTACAGTTATATATGTATGCATATATATAGGTGTGTATATGTATGTATATATATATATATATATATATATATATATATATTTAAAGTATATAATCTATCATCTAAAAGAACAGACAGGAAACCAGTGGGCTCAAAACTGGACAGACCTGTTTCCAAAACACTCAACAAGTTCATCAAAGTGTCTGATGCACCTGTGCTGCTCTTCATCATCTCCCAGGAAAACCCCACCCTCATCATCCTCATTTACAGAGGGACAGTGAACGCTGCGTTCCGTCTATTTACAGTTTTTTTCTCCCGCGGGTTCTGCTGAGTTTGCCGCGAATTTTTACATTTCCGCTCCCTTTGTTACTATTCGCTGTGTTTTTACTACCCTTGCTTGCTATGGACACTACATCCTTCCTCTCTGGACACCGTAAAGCAAAGCTGAGCCGAACCTAAGAGCTGCTTGGGCCGTCATGGCGAACCGGGTCGCTCTTACTGCCTGCAGACTCAGCTGCACTCTCCCTGGACGACTGATCATCTTCACCAGAGGATGGATTTTCCTCTTCAGAGTCTGAGTCAGCCATGAAGTGCTTGGTGACCAGTGAACAGACTTCTCATAGTAAGTTATCTCCCTCCCTCCTCGCTCTGAGCGGCGCGGCTGACGTAACCACTCCCCTCCCGTCTCCTCCGAAAGGAGGAGGTTTTCAAACTTTTTTCTCCAAAACTTTCAATAAACACACCCAAAAATGTTGCTCAGTATGAAGTTACAGTTGTCCACGATCTTCTGGTTTAAAGTAGAAACTAAAAAAGGGCTCCTGTCAGCAGCCGTAGCTCGTTAAACTCAGTAATGACGCTTGTCGCAATATTGCGACTTTGGCGCCCAGAGGGTTAATAACTCAAAATCTGCACCTCTTCAACACAACGTTGAGCAAAGCGTTGCCGACATCTTTTCCTGGCACGGCCAGAGCCATCAGCTCCACGCAGGTGACGTGCAGGGCGTGGGCTGCGGGGTTGGGGAACTCGTTGAACCTCCAGTCGCATGTGGGGAAGGGACCGGGTGACTTCCCTGCCATGGGTGGGTCTTCATTAAGGAGAAACGAAATCTCACTGGAGAGGTAAACAAGGTTTAATAGACACAAAAGCACTTTATTTACAGACCTGATGCAGTTAAAAACTCCTTCGGGAGCAATAAAATCAACTAAAATGGACTAAAGCTGTTAAAGGAGACAAACTATAAGGAGCAACACAAATATATATAAGAGAGATGCTCCAGAGAACAACAACGTTACGGTGATGGATCCGTCCACCGACAGGAGGATCGTTAAAGGATATTGTCCACGAGGCGTCCAATCAGCTTGCAGTAGTAGACGTCATCAGGGATCCACACGTTCTCCTCTCTCGGGTTCATGGCACTCTTTAAATAGGTTTCACTCAGACACCAACCTGGAGTTCGGTTATCCTGAACAACAAAACGGCTCAGAGTTCAATTAGAGACCTTCGAAGGATCACAGATCAACCACCGCTTGTTATTATGAGTTAAAATCACACATTTATTGGAATAAAACTGCTGCGAATAAAAAAAATATTGCAAGTAATCTGTGCTCCGACTACCTTCAGTGAGGACATGATGGCGTGGACCAGCTTCCTCTTCAGGTTGGTTCTGTCTCTCAGGTGTCGTTCGTAGTAGTGCAGGGTGTTGTACAGGTACGTCACCGGTCGGTCTGCGAACACAAACATATAAACAAAAATATACAAATAACGATAAAGACGCCCTCATCTAAACACACCGTGGAACTTGTAAAGTCCGCCCAGATGGTCCAACAGCGTCTCCAGAGACTTGGAGACGGGAAGGAGCTCCAGGAATCGGTGGATGACGATGTCGAAGACGGGCAGGAAGCGCAGGCACACGTTGCCAAAGTAGATTGGCAGGTACTGAGGCTGGAGCTGCATGGGAGGGTTTACTTGTTCTGCGAGACCCTCGAAGTACAACTTCTCAGGGTATTTCTGATTAAAAAAAAAACATTTATTAATTCTGACCTCCTCTCTTTGTGGCATCTTTCCAGTTTCACCTTCTAGAAAATGATTCGTACCTTGTGGTAGTTCATGTGTTTGTTGTGCCAGTCGCTCTGCAGCCAGTGCTCGGGGGCGTTCTCCTTCACAAAGTCATTCACTCGGTTCCTGAAGTCGTTTGGCTTCAAGAGCAGCAGCTGGATGATGAAGTAGCACACCTGAGCCTCGTTTCCCTCGTGGCTTCTCATCGCCTGGACATAAAGGAGGAGGAATGCGGGCTAAGTGGGACGTTTACATCAAAAAAGATTTGATTTTTCTGCGCGTCCTCACCAGACACAGAATGAGCCTGTCCAGCGTGACGATGTTGTATTTCCAGACCATGTCGTTGAGGATTTCAATGCACTTATTGAGCTGCTGTCCACCAGCAGACGTTGAAAACTCATAAACGAGGAAGTCGGCGAAGGTGCGGACATGAGCCACTAGAGCTCGAGCTCCGATACGCTCCAACACCCTGATGTGGAGAAAAAAACAAAAAGAGCTCCGTGAAATAGTTCAGGACAGATCCAGCTGGGTCTTTGATTTAGGAACTTTAGTCAACATTCACACACGCTAAAATACGAGCAGGTGATCCGTTTTACTCCAGTGTGAAGAGTTACTACAAACAGAAGCAGACCTGAAGCCGATCTGGTTGATGTGGTCCGTCTCCAGCAGCATCTTCCACAGCAGACACAGGAACAGAGGAGGAGAGCCCTGCATGGAGAAGTGGGTGATGATGTCGTTCTCACTGGCCATCGACTTCCACTTCCTGTACTCCTCTTCCACATTCTTCTTCAGGTTGAAGCGAGACTCCTGAGGAACGTTGTTCTGCTTAAAGAACGCCTGATGAGAACACAGGTGTAAAAGTTATTATTACTATTAGGATTTATTTCATCCTGTGCACGTTGAGGGAAACATATTTGCACCTGCAGCGGCGCAGGGAAGCAGGACAGTGTGTGTGAGGCCCAGTTATGAGGAGTGAAGTTCATGATGGTCTGGAGGATCTCCTTACACCACGTCCCCTGGATGGAGTCGGACCCTGTGAAAAAATCTACAAACAGACAAATCAGGTGAGAGTAAAACCAACAAAACTAAGTCAAACATTTATATTAGGACCTCAGAGGTACCTGTGACATGCGTGGCTCGGGCCAGCGTGAGGATCAGCGCTCGGTTCAGCTCCTCCGATTCAGCCGACAGAACCGTCTTTGGGTCGTTGAGGAAGCGGGTGAACTGAGGTTGAACCTCTGAGCTCCCTAAAGCTGTGATCAGCCGCAGAGCTGTACTCTCAACACTGGAAAGAGACAGGAAACCTCAGATTTAAAGTAAAACACCACTACAACCAGCTAGTTTACTCATGAAGAGCTTTTCTACAAGCTTTGACGGACAAGAGTTTCTAATAAGCATCACCTTTTTAAATATAAACCCCCTACATTTATAGAAAACTCTTTGTTTTATAATCTGGGGAGTTTATATAAGCAAACGTCAATCAGAAAATGAAATACGTTGTTTATAAATCAGCTAGGTGACGAGGCTGGGTGTGAAGGTACCACAGATGCAGCTGGTTCTGGTTGGTCTGCGGTACAGCAGCCAGGCTGTGCAGGTGACTCAGCAGCTGGACTCTGTAGTGTGGCTGGATGTGGTGCATCCTGTAGCTGAACATCTCCAGTAGCGTGTGCAGGATTCCCCACGCGTGGGACTTAAACACGTTGGGTAACAATTGGCCTGAACAAATGAGAAGTGAATCAGTAATTAGAATATTTATGTGAAAAAAAGAAAATCAATCTAAAATCAATAAAGACCCACTGATGAATCCTTTGATGCCCAGGGACTCGATCTCCATGTAGACCAGCAGTCGGCTGTAGGTTTCCACCAGCGCGGGGGCCAGGGCGATGCTGGACTTGGCGTGGGCTAACTTGATCACGCGTGTGGCGATGCTGTGGATCAGACTGGAGACACACGGGGAGGAAAAGAGTTTTAACACAACAGCAAAAGGAGTTTGATTTTAAACGGCTCAGATTCCTCGTCTACCTCATCTTTGCGTGCACTGTGAGCGAATCCAGCAGGTTCATGGGCAGCGGCGTGACCGATCCCGACGCCATGCAGCTGGTACCGGGAAGGTTGGTCCTCATGGACCCGTTTCCATAAATGGTCTCAACCAGGACGCCCATAGGCAGAGTGAAGCACTCGGAGTTGGTGCTGTAGGCGTTACACAGCAGGGCGATCTTATAATCGGACATGCCCAGGGTTTTGTTACGAAGAGACTGCTGGAGAAACCTAAAATATACCAGAATTAAATAAAAATGGAGGCTTTTAGTCCATTACGTTCAGTTTTTGAAGCTGAATATCTTACAGATACGTACTCATGGTGGAGTTTCAGAGAGTGCGGTATTGGTATCTGTAGTTTGGAGTTGTCGTTCTGAGCTTTGCGGTTCAGGTGGATCCAGATGCAGGTCATGGCAAACGAATGGGTCGACTGAGGCTTGTTGATGTCAGGAACAGGAATACACTAAAGTAGGACAATAGACAGATCTAAACTCACCTTCAGAGAAGAAAACTGGTAAACAAAACTAAAACACAGCAAAATACACTGAATTACAAACACATCATAGTCACTTCTTGGCAGGAGTTACCTCTTTTTCTGGGTAAAGCAGGTCAAAAAGCTTCATGACAGGCAAGAAGTCGGCTAAGGCGTTTTTCTGAATGCTACCAGATATGAACTGCAGCAGGACCCACATGAGGTGGTCTCTCCCTTTGATAAGGCCTCGACCTGCAAGCTAAAGAGAAGCAAAGAGTAATAATTACATGACATTCTGATGTAAAGTATCTGCTTTTTTGGGGGGTTTTTCTATAATTACCACAAGGTAAAAACAGAAAACTGGTATTTCATTAGCATATATCTTATAAACAAACATGTGTTTTGTAGTTTATATCTGTGAAACAGGGTAACTTAACCCTCAGGCTTCACTGAGGACATTTTTGTCCGTTTGGGAAGTTTTTCCATGTTCGCCATTTTAACACCATTTGTGCAAATGGTACAAATTTTTGTCACAAAACCCCTCTCTTGACAAATTTTGAAATTCAATTTTGAAATTTGAAAATGGATCAAGGGAACACTATGAAAAAAAAAAAAACACCATACTCTTGAGTCGTTAGTGGACAAAAACGTCCGTTCGTAAAAGTTGCTATAAAAAATTTATACATTCATATTTTTTTTTTGCTTTTTTTTTTTAATAGATCTGTTAAATAGCTTCAGCCCTGCTCAAACATATAAAAATTGCAATCATTTTGAGGATTTTAACTCTTGAAATGCCAGTTTGAATACTCAAAGCCATCGATGTAATTTATGAAAAAAAACACAAAACATGAGTTATTTTCTAAAAAAAATTATTTTTTGTGCACGGGGCATTTATTACAAATCAGTCATGGTTATGTCATGAAATATCTAAAAATTTGAATTTTTGCATTTATAGTTTTTGCGTAGCCACAGATTTAAAATTTACTACCCTCTTACGAACAAAAATGTCCACTTATAAAACTGCTTTAAAAATGGTCTAGATTAATATTTTTTCTGCTTTTTGGGCTTAAATTTTGTGATCAACTTCAGTTCTGATCAAAACAATCAAATATTGCCACTGTGTATTTGATTGTTTTGATCAGAACTGAAGTTGTTCACAAGATTTAAGCCCAAAAAGCAGTAAAAATATTAATCTAGACCATTTTTAAAGCAGTTTTATAAGTGGACATTTTTGTCCGTAGGAGGGTAGTAAATTTTAAATCTGTTGCTACGCAAAAACTACAAATGCAAAAAATTCAAATTTTTAGATATTTCATGACATAACCATGACTGATCTGTAATAAATGCCCCGTGCACAAAAAATAATTTTTTTAGAAAATAACTCATGTTTTGTGTTTTTTTCATAAATTACATAGATGGCTTTGAGTATTCAAACTGGCATTTCAAGAGTTAAAATCCTCAAATGATTGAAATTTTTATATGTTTGATCAGGGCTGAAGTTGTTTAACAGATCTATAAAAATAAAAAAAATTTAAAAAATATGAATGTATACTTTTTTTATAGCAACTTCTACGAACGGACGTTTTTGTCCACTAACGACTCAAGAGTGTAGTAAATTAGAATGAAGCCTGAGGGTTACGTATGAAAAAAAAATCAACACCATGATTATTTTTGGTCAATACTGAAAAAAATCTAATAATTTAACACAGTTACTCGAGTTTGGAAACACTACTATCCAGAGTTCACATTTTAAGGCGACTGAAGGCACCAGTTTCTGCCAGTAGGTGGCAGAGTTGAGTCGTTTAGTGGTGTTATTTATGTCACTGAGAAGAATCCATCAATATACTCTACTATAAAAACATTCAGGCATATTTAGAAAAGAAAATACATCAAAGAAATACTTTTTTAAACATTTAAACTGATTAAAACATATAAAAACTCCAACTAGTACACAAAACAGAACAGACAGCTGCTATAAAAGTAGAGAAAAGCTTCAGAAAAATTGATGCTTGGAGTTAGAAAAAGATAAGAAATGTTTGCTGAATGCAGAACTAAGGAGGGTGTGGAGGCAACTAAAAATAACAACTAACCCGATGACTAATAAAGTAACAACAAATAACAAGGGTGTGTCTTTGATGCACGTCGTCACACATCGCCTTGTTCTACCATCATTTTTAAAACAGCACAAAATGAGAGTTTAGCCTTCAGAACAGAGCGTTGTTCAGAAATCACAGAATAAACGCAGCAATACTGTGCATATGCTCATCAGAGTACTATTAAAGTGACTGAAACTAAAGCATTTAAGAAGTAATAGAAGTTCAATTCAAGAATTCAACGAACGAGGTAAAATGATCTAAGAAGATTTGAAGGAAAGCATTGTCTGTGTCACTTCTGTCAGCTAAGAACAAGAAACTAAAGCTGAACACTAAATATTCACCAATTAGTCAGAAAACAGTTCCTGGGGCCTCGTTTATAAAGCTTGCGCAAAACAGAGTCTGAAAGTCATTTTCTACGCAGACTTTGTGATTGATAGGAAAAAAACGAGATGTGTGCAACTCTGATTCTAGTGCAAGTACATTTGCACAAGTAAACTTTTTTTTTTTTGCATATTCTAAAGACTCCTGCAGCGACCCAGTAATCAGTAATAATGTGCATCTTTCTTCTTACCTTCTGATGCAGAGAGAGCACCATGTGAGGGAAGCTTGCGAACTGAAACAACACAAAGAAGATGAGCTGGGAGGACAGGTGCTGCCACAGTAACTGGCTCGTTCCCCCAATGTCGGCGTCAAAGTGTTCCTCGGTCTCGGAGCGCTCCATGGCGTACACCACCAGGTCCACCAGCTGCTCCTCCAGAACCGGGCAGCGCTGCTTTTGCTGAGAACAGGGAGGAGAAGGGGGACGTTACAGGATGAAGGAAAAAGGGGGTAAGAGAAAGAGGAGGTTAAAGAGAAAAACAAAGAGAGGCATGGTTTTATTAGGATTTATTAACATGCTTCTGTCAACACTTTAATAAATGTTTTGTTTTTTAATCCCTTGCATGCAGGACTGCACCTCCTTCCTGCCTCTCATCTTGACTTATTATAACTCCAACCCAACATTTACTGAACTTTTATTTTACTCTCTTGTCCGTTTTGAAATGAGAATTCAATTCAAGTATCCAAATTTAGGTTGAGTTCAGGCACATGCAGATTGCAAGAGTCCTAAATTACTAACGGAGGACAAACGTAAATAAAAAGTTTTGGTTCATGGTGTGTTTGCATGAATTTAGAAAAAACACTAATTATAAATAAAAGACAAAGAGCAAAATACAAGTAAGACTGATGTGAGTGAAGATTAGAATGAAACCGAATCAGAATTGAAGATATTTTAACATACTTTGGGTAGAAAAGTTGACCAAAATGTAAAAGAAGAAAGGGAGTCAGGGACGCGTAACAGGCAGAGACAGAGGATGAGGAGAAAGATTGGTGTCCTGCAAAATGTCTCCCTAACAAAAAACATCCCCAAAAAACAAAACAGTCCAGGTTTGATTAATAACGCTGTTAATTATGCTCATGTCTGCTTGCCTTATGATCTATTTGACCTCTTTTCATGAAGATCTCCATTAGGGCTGGGCGATATGACCTCAAATCAACATCGTGATTTATTGAGGAGTTAACCCTTGATAACGATTAATGGACGATAACTACCTGTATGCTCAAAAACTGTAGCAGCAGAATTACTTTATAGACTAAAACTTACTGCAAAGTATAGGAGTATAGGAGGAGTCACGTGACTAGCATGTGACACGGACTAGTCGAGTCATGACTCGTGTCACAGCTTCTTAAAGGGACACGGACATCCGGGACCTATTCGCTTCTTTTTATTTTTAAAAAAGTCAAACATACGATTATGGGTAAAATGACATCGATTAAAGTTATAACATTTGATTATTTTCGATTAATTGCCCAGCCCTAATCTCTATACAGTGGTTTAAAAAACTATTGTCCCCCTTCCTGATTTCTTATTCTTTTGCATGTTTGTCACACAAAATGTTTCTGATCATCAAACACATTTAACTATTAGTCAAAGATAACACAAGTAAACACAAAATGCAGTTTTTAAATGATGGTTTTTATTATTTAGGGAGAAAAAAGATCCAACCCTACATGGCCCTGTGTGAAAAAGTGATTGCCCCCCTTGTTAAAAAATAACTTAACTGTGGTTTATCACACCTGAGTTCAATTTCTGTAGCCCCCCCCCCCCCCCCAGGCCTGATTACTGCCACACCTGTTTCAATCAAGAAATCACTTCAATAGGCGCTACCTGACACAGAGAAGTAGACCAAAAGCACCTCAAAAGCTAGACGTCATGCCAAGATCCAAAGAAATTCAGGAACAAATGAGAACAAAAGTCACTGAGATCTATCAGTCTGGTAAAGGTTCTAAAGCCATTTCTAAAGCTTTGGGACTCCAGAGAACCACAGTGAGAGCCATTATCCACAAATGGCAAAAACATGGAACAGTGGTGAACCTTCCCAGGAGTGGCCGGCCGACCAAAATGACCCCAAGAGCGCAGAGACAACTCATCCGAGAGACCACAAAAGACCCCAGGATAACATCTAAAGAACTGCAGGCCTCACTTGCCTCAATTAAGGTCAGAGTTCACGACTCCACCATAAGAAAGAGACTGGGCAAAAACGGCCTGCAGGGCAGATTTCCAAGGCGCTAAAAGAACATTAAGGCTCGTCTCAATTTTGCTAAAAAACATCTCAATGATCGCCAAGACTTTTGGGAAAATACCTTGTGGACCGACAAGACAAAAGTAGAACTTTTTGGAAGGTGCGTGTCCCGTTACATCTGGCGTAAAAGTAACACAGCATTTCAGAAAAAGAACATCATACCAACAGTAAAACATGGTGGTGGTAGTGTGATGGTCTGGGGATGTTTTGCTGCTTCAGGACCTGGAAGGCTTGCTGTGATCGATGGAACCATGAATTCTACTGTCTACCAAAACATCCTGAAGGAGAATGTCCTGAAGGCCATCTGTTGGTCAACTCAAGCTGAAGCCATCTTGGGTGCTGCTGCAGGACAATGACCCAAAACACAGCAGCAAATCCACCTCTGAATGGCTGAAGAAAAACAAAATGAAGACTTTGGAGTGGCCTAGTCAAAGTTCTGACATGAATCCTATTGAGATGTTGTGGCATGACCTTAAAAAGGCGCTTCATGCTAGAAAACCCTCAAATAAAGCTGAATTACAACAATTCTGCAAAGATGAGTGGGACAAAATTCCTCCAGAGCGCTGGAAAAGACTCGTTGCAAGTTATCGCAAACGCTTGATTGCAGTTATTGCTGCTAAGGGTGGCCCAACCAGTTATTAGGTTCAGGGGGCAATCACTTTTTCACACAGGGCCATGGAGGTTTGGATCGTTTTTCTCCCTAAATAATAAAAACCATCATTTAAAAACTGCATTTTGTGTTTACTTGTGTTATCTTTGACTAATAGTTAAATGTGTTTGATGATCAGAAACATTTTGTGTGACAAACATGCAAAAGAATAAGAAATCAGGAAGGGGCAAATAGTTTTTCACACCACTGTATTTCTATTATTCTTACTACATGTGTTTGTAAATATGTAAAAAAATCAGCAATTTTTATTCATTTTGTACTTTTATTTAGTATTTAATACTTTTTATTAACCTGAGACTGATCCAAACTGCACCTTGAACCATCATCATGTCTTAGTCGAAGTTTTAACTTTGTTGAACTAAAATAACTACACTTTATATTAACACGTGAACTAAAATTAATATATAAATAAAATTATTTCTCCAGGTACTAATATGGGGAAGTTGAATCTGACACTGACATAATAGAAGGAGTGAAGATCTCTGCACTCCAGGACTTTACACACATTAGCGTCACAACAGGGTGGGCGATATGACCAAAGCATCATAATTAGGAGTGTAAGAAAAAATCGATTTAGTGATATATCGCGATATTTCATGTCACAATATTATATCGATATTCTTAAAGCACAATATTGATTCTTTATTAACAATTTACATGCAAAAACTAACATTTTTGTGTTGCATTTCCCCCTTAAAGACTGTGACAGGAGCTATGCAGTCTGTAAAATCTGCAACTGCAGAGTCAAATACTCGGGAAACACGACAAATCTGTGTGCCTAGATACCACGGAGACGTAGCATTAAAGGCTCATTTTAGCATAAAGCAAATTGATTCTGTTCAGCAGACAACTGTAGAGACTAACTTTTCTGTTCAGCTGCAACAGTTTTCAAAAAAGAAAATAATAAATATTGCAATTTATCGTACTGCGGGTATCTGAAAGCTATGGATGCTGTAGGACTGTCGTGGCTGACACGTCTCTGCAACATTGCGTGGTCATCAGGGGCAGTTCCTGTGGAGTGGCAGACCGGGGTGGTGGTTCTCATTTTTAAGAAGGGGGACCAGAGGGTGTGTTCCAACTATAGGGGATCACACTCCTCAGCCTCCCTGGAAAGGTTTACTCCAGGGTCCTGGAGAGGAGGGTCCGGTCGATGGTTGAACCTCGGATAGAAGAAGAGCAATGTGGTTTTCGTCCTGGAACTGTGGACCAGCTCTTTACCCTCGCTAGGGTGATGGAGGGGTCATGGGAGTTTGCCCAACCAATCCACATGTGTTTTGTGGATTTAGAGAAGGCTTATGACCGTGTCCCCAGGGGCACCCTGTGGGGGGGCGCTCCAGGAGTACGGGGTGGATGGTGTTTTGCTAAGGGCCATTCAGTCCCTGTACCAGAGGAGTGCGAGTTTGGTAGCCGGCAGTAAGTCGGACCTGTTCCCAGTGAGGGTTGGACTCTGCCAGGGCTGCCCTTTGTCACCGGTCCTGTTCATAACCTTTATGGACAGGATTTCTAGGAGCAGCCGTGGTGTGGAGGGTGTCGAGTTTGGTGACAAGAGAATCTCGTCTCTGCTTTTTGCGGATGATGTGGTCCTCCTAGCTTCATCAGGCTCTGACCTTCAGCTCTTGCTGGGGAGGTTCGCAGCCGAGTGTGAAGCGGCTGGGATGAGGATCAGCACCTCCAAATCTGAGGCCATGGTTCTCAGTCGGAAAAGGGTTAATTGCCAACTCCAGGTCGGGAGAGAGGTCCTGCCTCAAGTGGAGGAGTTTAAGTATCTCGGGGTCTTGTTCACGAGTGAGGGAAGAGGGAGCGGGAGATCGACAGGCGGATTGGGGCAGCGTCTGCAGTGATGGACGCTGAACCGGTCTGTTGTAGTGAAGAGGGAGCTGAGCCAGAAAGCAAGGCTCTCGATTTACCGATCAATCTACCTCCCAATCCTCACCTGGTCATGAGCTTTGGGTAATGACCGAAAGAACGAGATCACGGATACAAGCGGCTGAAATGAGTTTTCTCCGCAGGGTGGCTGCTCAGCCTTAGGGATAGGGTGAGGAGCTCGGACATTCGGGAGAGACTCGGAGTAGAGTCGCTGCTCCTCCATGTCGAAAGGAGCCAGTTGAGGTGGTTCGGGCATCTTGTTAGGATGCCCCCTGGACGCCTCCCCAGGGAGGTGTTTCAGGCATGTCCTGCCGGCAGGAGGCCCCCGGGTCGACCCAGGACACGCTGGAGAAAATATATCTCTGGTTTGGACCTGGAACGCCTTGGGATCCTGCCGGAGGAGCTGGTAGAAGTGGCTGGGGAGACGACCGTCTGGGACTCCCTAACTGGGATGCTGCCCCCGCGACCCGGACCCGGATAAGTGGAAGAAGACGAGACGTATTGCATGTAGTACCGCGATATATCGTATCGTTGCCCCTGTATTGTAATGCATATCGTATTGCCAGATTCTTGCCAATAGACACTCCTAATCATAATCACAACAAAATTCACAATATTTTACAGTGATTTTCAAGATTTGTTATTATTTACAACTTTACAAATCGACCTATCTAACATGAGATGAGGGGATATTAACAGACAAGGCTTTAGCTGCCTTATCGTCAGTCTTTTTGACAAAATGCTACAACCTCTGCTTTGGAGACATGTTCTAACCCTCCATGATTTAATATCGTCATATCGCTCACCCCCGATTGACAAATAATCAAACAGCACAACAAAACATAGCACTTTTTTTTTAAAGCACAGCATCAAACAACAAACCAACTGAAAACATGCAGCTAGTTCTCGCATGCAGAACACGAGGTCTGGGAAGGTAAGGAGGTGGGGAAGTGAAGTGGTGAGGTTGGGAGGAGAAAGGAGGAGGCTGTCTGTTGCCTTTTTCCACACATTTGTCTTTGAACCAGCATTTGGTGCAACCTCACTTCTGCTGCACCCAAACACACAGAGAGAGGGAGAGAGAGAGAGGGCAACAAAGAGACAGAGAGAAAGGAAAGGAGGAGTATCCACAGCTAGTTAAATCTAAAAACCAACAACAAAACCGCTCAATGTTTGAACAGGTTTTAACTAAGTTAGCAGATTGGTTTTCATCCATCACCAACTAAAAAACATTTTGCCACTGAGAGATGATTTCTGTTAGGACTGAGATTTGTTTTTAATTCAGGGATTGCATGTTAGATTACAACCGAGTATTACATGTACATTTTCATAATATCAGAGAGTGGAACACAAAAGCGTTTTGGTTGAAACTGCTTCTATCCTTTATCTGTTTTTTTTTTTATCGAGGTCCCTTTCAGACATTTCTGATTGTATCTGCAGCTCACGAACACCAACAGCTCAGACAAATCTTTACAATGCCTCAAACAACAACGTGTTCTCTTTATTTATTACAGTGGGGCAATAAAGTATTTGGTCAGTCACCGATTGTGCAAGTTCTCCCACTTAAAATGATGGCAGAGGTCAGTAATTTTCATCATAGGTACACTTCAACTGTGAGAGACAGAATGTGAAAAAAAATCCATGAATTCACATGGTAGGATTTTTAAAGAATTTATTTGTAAATTAGGGTGGAAAATAAGTATTTGGTCAATAACAAAAATTCAACTCAATACTTTGTAACATAACCTTTGTTGGCAATAACAGAGGTCAAACGATGACTATAGGTCTTTACCAGGTTTGCACACAGTAGCTGGTATTTTGGCCCATTCCTCCATGCAGATCTTCTCGAGAGCAGTGATGTTTTGGGGCTGTCGCCGAGCAACACGGACTTTCAACTCCCTCCACAGATTTTCTATGGTGTTGAGGTCTGGAGACTGGCTAGGCCACTCCAGGACTTTCAAATGCTTCTTACGGAGCCACTCCTTTGTTGCCCGGGCAGTGTGTTTGGGATCATTGTCATGTTGGAAGACCCAGCCACGTTTCATCTTCAAAGCTCTCACTGATGGAAGGAGGTTTTGGCTCAAAATCTCACGATACATGGCCCCATTCATTCTTTCCTTAACACGGATCAGTCGTCCTGTCCCCTTAGCAGAAAAACAGCCCCAAAGCATGATGTTTCCCCCCCCATGCTTCACAGTAGGTATGGTGTTCTTGGGATGCAACTCAGTATTCTTCTTCCTCCAAACACGACGAGTTGAGTTTAGACCAAAAAGTTCTACTTTGGTTTCATCTGACCACATGACATTCTCCCAATCCTCTGCTGTATCATCCATGTGCTCTCTGGCAAACTTCAGACGGGCCTGGACACGCACTGGCTTCAGCAGCGGAACACGTCTGGACTGCAGGATTTGATTCCCTGCCGTTGTAGTGTGTTACTGATGGTGACCTTTGTTACTTTGGTCCCAGCTCTCTGCAGGTCATTCACCAGGTCCCCCCGTGTGGTTCTGGGATTTTTGCTCACCGTTCTCATGATCATTTTGACCCCACGGGATGAGATCTTGCGTGGAGCCCCAGATCGAGGGAGATTATCAGTGGTCTTGTATGTCTTCCATTTTCTGATAATTGCTCCCACAGTTGATTTTTTCACACCAAGCTGCTTGCCTATTGTAGATTCACTCTTCCCAGTCTGGTGCAGGTCTACAATTCTTTTCCTGGTGTCCTTCGAAAGCTCTTTGGTCTTGGCCATAGTGGAGTTTGGAGTCTGACTGTTTGAGGCTGTGGACAGGTGTCTTTTATACAGATAATGAGTTCAAACAGGTGCCATTAATACAGGTAACGAGTGGAGGACAGAAAAGCTTCTTAAAGAAGACGTTACAGGTCTGTGAGAGCCAGAGATTTTCCTTGTTTGAAGTGACCAAATACTTATTTTCCACCCTAATTTACAAATAAATTCTTTAAAAATCCTACCATGTGAATTCATGGATTTTTTTTTCACATTCTGTCTCTCACAGTTGAAGTGTACCTATGATGAAAATGACTGACCTCTGCCATCATTTTAAGTGGGAGGACTTGCACAATCGGTGGCTGACCAAATACTTTTTTGCCCCACTGTACATATCTTTTGAGTAAGTCAGCGTTCGCTCAACCAGGCAGACGTAAACACACTCACCCTGATCTGGGCAAAAATACCTTAAATATTAAAAAATAATAATCTGAAAGTGAAAAGAAGACCCTAACCATTTTAAGATTAAAACATTTCTAATATAAACGGCATGTTGTCAATTTAAATAGATGAAAAACCTAGAATTACTTGAGGGAATATAAATCTCCTGTTGCCTTTCAAGACAACGTTTTAAACTAGGATCATCCAATGATAATAAATGGAGTTATAGTCATATAGTCACAGCATACAAGACCTCACACAATCTGTTAGCGTTTTGAACACGTGAAACTGCAGCTCAGTTGCTGTAAAACTCTTAGAGGTCAATTAGCCGTAGCAGCCACCTTTAATGGGGTTGACTCTAGGCCTGGACGATAATTCAATATCAATATATATCTATCGATAGACGGGAGGCTCGATAGAAGGAAAACAGGTCGATAAAAAGTTCAATAAAAAAGTTTCCTGTCTTTTTTCATTTCATCCAACCGGGTAACGTGACACTAGAGTCATTACTTACTCCTAACCAATCAGAAGCACAGACCCAGGCTTCTCCGTCACTAAGCCCCGCCCCTCTCAGACCAAAACAGAGCAGGTAACTTACAGAGGAGCTCATGGTGGAGGAAACTGTTCCGAAAATAGTTTCAGTAGTTCAACCGCAAATTTCTGACCAAAACCAAACAACGGCCGTTTGCAAAATCAGCAGAGAAAAGATAAAAACCAAGTCTGGTAACAGGACCAGCTGGTTTTATCGTATGAGCTGCTCGAAACGGCAGGACGAGCTGTGTCTCTGCTCCACGTTTTAGGAGAAGAAATCCTCCGTCTGCAGCACAAAGTGAACCAAACTGGGATTACTTGCTTCTGATAAACACGACAACCCCGAAATGACTCGAAGGACTTGAAGCCTGGACCAGGACGCACCAACACATGAACCAGACCCGAGTTGTTAATTTGTTTTATTTTTTGGAGGACTATAAAAAGTCGATCCCCTGAGCGGCCCAACTGCTTCTCCTGGTTCAAATACGGAACCATTAATCACTCAAAGTCGATCAATCCTGTCCCAAAATAATAAACCAACTCCTCCAGGCTTCAGCGTGAGACGGGAGGGAGGAAAGGAGGGAGGGGGTCCTGCGCCTCACGCTGACCGCTGCATTTCATGAGCCGTCAAACCGTTTCCTACATCTAAACTTATCAAACCTTATTTTTTTAGTCAGACACAAGTTTTCCCCCTCTCTCTCTGCTGTCGACTCATCCTGATCAATTAATCTAATTATTCAGGACCAGACCTCAGTTTGATTAAAAGCTTAAAATGAATTCAATTTGGATGTTCTTTATTTTAACGACCAGTTTCAATAATATCGATTATCAATCAATATGATTTTTAAATTTTTTTTTAATCGATAGGCTTTTTTTCTATATCGTCCAGGCCTAGTTGACACAGAGAGTCGTTCAGCTGTAGCTGCGGATAAAGAAAGTTTGAGTTTCATTAAGATCCATCCAGTAGTTCATGAAATATGCCCATCAAATTTGAGCTCAATATCTGTAAAATTAACCAACTTCAAACCAGTTTCATGAGATATTTTGCAAACAGGCAAGCTATTATTAGACTCTCGGGACTTTCTCACATTTAAACACTGTCTTCCTGCTATTGCTGCCAATCTGTTACTTTTATTTTCTTGAAAGGCTTCGTCTCTAACCGAGTATTTAATCAGCTGCAGCGACATTGTCTGAAAGTTACGCACAAGTGCAAGAAGTCCTATTTTAATTGTAAGTTAATACGCATGTGTGAAAAGATGATTCCTGTCCTGCTGAGGTGATGATGAGGTGACGGTTTAGTGAAACAGCTTTGCCCAGATCAACACAACAAAAGGCAGCAGCGACGGTCTGACACAGGAGGACCTGACTGACGACAGGAAGGCACCAGACTACATTCAGACATGCAGAGCAGCAGCACCTGAAATGTCAACAGCAGGGTTTCAGGGTCTCAGCTAGGAATGAATACGCTCTTCAGTCCGGGATCAGTTTTTAGCTCAAAGTTCTATTAATTAACAGATTAGATTTAAAAAAAACACAGCTGGAATACACGAAATTAGATGTAATAAACAATAACAAGCTAATCTAAGAATAGGAAACACATTCATCGAGTACAGATTGAACCTGAAGGCTCTAATGAGCTGCTCAGAACCTAAAAATCACACTTAATGATCTGGAAGATTCACCAATTAGCATTATTACATTTTATTGTGCTCATTAAAGTGAGTGATACATGCAGGGGAAGTAAATCAGACTAAAAGGAGACGGGAAAATATTTACTTTGTCTCATTTAAAGAACACATTACTAAAGCTTGAGTGCATTAATCTGCCGTTAGCATCCATAGCCTTTGTTCAAACTGCTAGATGAACCCCTTCTGTGTCCATTTCAAGCTCTGTTGCAACTCTTTCTTACTCCATTTTAGTCCCGGTTTTCTATTTCTAATACATCAACGTGCTTAAAAATAAATAATAAACAATCTATGGCGTGTCTGGTGAGCTGGTTAGTTGGCAGGTCGTGTAACCAGAAGAGGAACAACGACATACCTGGGCAATGTTCAGAGTCTAGAGAGTGCATGGTAAAGAGACAAACAAAACACAACACACAACCAGAGGACAAAAGAAAGAGCAAAAAGGGCAGAAACAAAGAAAGAGAGGGAGAGAAGGGGGGAGAGACAGAGAGAAAGTGGTGACTAAGGAGCTACAGTTGGACGTTCGCTGTCTGTTCAGCACAGTTCACATCAACTCAGCCAATTCAAACAAGCAAATCAGATTCAGGGGTTTTATTTGTTCTTGGATTAATAAAGATTTGTTATTGTTTATTTATTTGGCCACAGGCTGCTCTCACAGTAAACTGGGCTGAGCTGAAACTGCATGAACCCAACAGGGAATACTGACATCAGTGCAATATGGGTCAAGCTCGCAGCATTGCATTATGGCCTCATGTGGAAAGGATTACAAAAGAAAAAAGGTCAAAGGTGCAGAGGGCAAAGAAATAGGTTTAAAATGTTTTTAAAAACTCATCAAAGTATGAAGTGAAAAGAAAAATTATAAGAAAAATAAAAGAAGGGTGGGTAAAGGAGAAAGTATAATAAAAACAGAACAGGATGAGAGAAAGAACAGAAGACTTTGTTTCACCTGTTTGTTGAGTCCTAACATGTTGCACACCATCTCTCTGGAGTACGGCTGTTCTAACACATATCGAAGCAACCCCGTCTGCGGCTCGAACAGGTCCTACACACAGCGACACGGGGATTACAACACGCTCTGGAGTACGCTGTAATAAACCTGGAGTAGATATAACGTTACTTTGTCAAACGGCAGCATTCCCTTCAGAATGAAGCGGAGCGTCATGGGGTCTAACTTCCAGGAGTTACAGATCGCCCCGCTGTTGTTTACTACAGGTAACAGGCTGCATCGACCTGTAAAACAGAAGGGTCAAATATGATGACAGGCACAAGATGGGAAAATGACATGGATTCTAACTTACTGGTGAAAACTCTCCACTATTACATGATTTTTTTGGTATTTATAATATAACTCAAATTATGTGTTCATTTAAAGGCATACTATGTAACTTTTTCATATTTTAAATCTTCTCCTTGATCCAGTCTGTGCTAATCTGACCCTTTACAGGTTAATGAAAAGTCCCTCAGCCCCATCTGCTGCTTGGATCCAGAATACCACGTTTGTAACTTCTGAGTCTCTGGTCCGGTGTCCTGAAGTCTCACAAAGTCACGTATCTCACGAGGGTTAGGCTAACTAGCTGTTATGCTAGCTCCGGAGTGTTTTTAGCTCATGATTCCTGATTTTTTTCCCATCTCTCCCTGCTTGAACACAGCTGATTTCTTTGAATGAGTGATGAACCGCTCCAGTAGAAAGCAGTGAAGGCTGAGGAGACATTTCAACAGGTAGATTTAGGGGTTTCTGAGCAGAGACAATGCTAACGTCTTTACAGCAGTGATTTAAAACGGGCACTAGGGGGTGCTAAAACGAGCAAAACTGCCCTTAAATATATACTAATAGAAATGAGTGCAGAAGATACATCCTCTTGCTGTTAATGCTCTTCTTTAGCTTTCATCAAGATACTTCTGACCTCCACTGTTTGAGTAAGAGATGCAAAAAAACAAGCATGTGGGGCAATATTCTATCTACATTAGATGAAAAAACTGTCATTGAAACGCCATTTTTTTGACCACCTTAACCTGAAAAAGGCCATATTTTTTTTAAAAAGGGCTTATTAAATTATGGATTCATTTCTCGGTCACTAAACTGAAACACTTCCAAAAAGTAAACAGGAGTAGAAATGAAATATAACAACATAAATGTGTGTCAACAACATAATCAGCATGTCTATTAAAAATTAAAAGAAGGTCAATATTGAGGCTCATAAAGACACAGTGAATCAGCCTTTTCCTGTGTGTTGTGTGTTTGTCTCACGTCATCAAACCACCAGTAAATACAGCTTTACAGATCTGATTTATGGGTTTATTTTTGAGCGTTGCTTCCTCCAGCTTGTCCAAACACCTCAGCCTTCCCAGCTCGTTCTCAAACAAGCGCTGAAGGAAGGGATGAGTTTAAACGCTTTTTAAACTCAACCGTGTTCTATACAGAACATGAAGGGTAAGGGTAACTGGGGATAAATTTTAACTAGTTATTATGAAGTATAACGTTCAATCAATACACTGAACAGAAATCTCTCACAAACAGACCAAACGATGTACAAAAAAAGTCAAATAAAATAAAATATTCTGATGTATAAAGGCCCCACAATGGGAAAGGATAGTCTTTTACATTTTATAAACTTAAAAAATAGTATTATTATTTATCAGTTACTGCATACAATAATCTTTAAAGTTTTTATTAGTTTTATTTCTGTACAAAATATTTTAGACAGGATGAGTTTAAAAAGTTTGAAACAGAAAATAATGTAATGAAACCAGTACAGTTAACCACAGCTAAAATATTTAACATTTATGGTTTTTAAAAAATATTTTTATACTTTAATACCCCTTGTTGTCTTTTGCTGTGAACTAACCCTTTAAGAGCTATTTAATATGTCACTGTACTTACATAAATGACAAACATTTCTTGTTTTTTGTTAAAATACACATTGACTGCGTGTCTTACCACAGATGGAGTTGATTCTGGCTGTAGGTCTGAAACTGTCCACGAAGTCGGAGATCAAACTACCTAAAAGCTACAAAACAATAAAAAGCAGGCAGAGATAATTAAGATTTGACCAAAAAAGGTAAAGAGCCTAACAAAGCTGTGCACAAAGACCCACTCACCCAATGTGAGAGTTGTCCCTCTGGATAAAGTTTTCTGATTTCTGTCACGGCAAAATATGCAGGCAGGAGGCAGGCATTTCTGTCAAGGATATATTCAACCACCTGAAAGAAACAGATGCAAACATTCTAATCAAATTAATGATTTTTAATATGTTTACAAATAAAAGGGTTTCAAATATCAATAGAAAAATGTCTGTTAAAGTAGTAAAACGGAGAAATATGATCACCTCTCTAGCAGCTAAAAGCTGCTGGACTATAGCTGAGCTAACAGTCGTAGGGATGGTCTGAATTTTATCCAGTACGGCTTTCAGCAGATCACGAACGCCCTGAAACACAAATCAAAACATTTTAGATTAATCAAATTATTTTTTAGTTTTAAAACACAGCTGGTGTTTTGGCTACGACTAACCACAAAACACAAATAATAAAAACATGTTTCTGCATTTTTAGTGAGTTTGTGGACTTTTTGCTTAAGCTGTGTCTGGGTTTGTGTGTCACAAACCTTGTAGTCCACGCCGCCGATTATCTTGTGGATCAGTTTGAAAGTTAAGGCCCACAGCTGCGTCTTTTCCCATTCCAAACTATCCGAGTTTATCAAAGAAACACACACCATCCTGAAAACACAACGGGCTCTTAGTTTAGATGAATGATTAACACAATTACAATCCAAAGACACGCATGTGAAAGTGTGTTTTATTGCTAAATTTAACAAAGTATAGCATTAAAAAAAACAAATTTATTAAACTGTATTTCTCAGAAAAAGTGCAGACAGTAATTCTGCAGACAAATCAAAAAAGTAGTTTTAGACGTTCCATGTATTTGTGTCTAAATGAAAACCACCAAATGTGATGAGTGTGGACCTTGGTGGTAACAAACTGGTCTCCACTGCCATCGCTAAACAGTCGTACAGGAACGAGATCCTTTTGGGACTGTGCTGGCTGTGTACAAAACGCACGATCCACTGCACACACTGCTCGTGAGACTCCTGCAGAGAGACAAGAAGAGATTTAAACACAATAATCAAACAAATATTAGTGACGTGACAATCTGTGTGGGTGTTGAAACCTTTGGCAGGGTTCCCCAATATTGTCTAAAAGCTCCAAGACAGCTGATCAGCTTAGTCCTCTCATCCTCTGGAGTGTCCATGAACATCCTACAAACACAATCTATAGTTAATACTTCGCATTTTGCTTAATATTATTGTTTACCAGACAAATACAACATTAAAAACACTAAAATTGTTATTTATTTCACAGTTCTAGGTAATAATTGAATGTTAACGGAAACACTGAGCCACCTCACCCTGCAAAAGCCTCTTCTATCAGCTCAGTTTTCTGTCATGAAAAAGATAAACATGTTAGAACAAGCAAACAAAGACGTAGGAGGTAAAAATAAATAAAAATAAGTTGTTTATATGAGGTGTTAGAATGATGCAAAATAGTTTTACATTCACGTATTTTACTATTATTATTCTAAATTACTGCATTTCTGTTTTTATGTTCAGTAATTTACAAATGAATGCTGTCTCCAGTGAAAAGGCTAACATTAAATGAAATGCTAATAAGTGTTAGCTATTCCGCGAATACATTTACGAAGACGCGACTTACCACAACATCTTCAAAGATGCTCTGCAGCTGCGTCTCCATCGAAAGCGCCATGACTGCGAAACGAAAGGTTAGTTTTTACCCAAACATCACAGAGAAACAGCCGCAGAGCTGCAAACAGGCTAAATGCTAACAGGCACGAAATGCGCCGTGCGCCGTAGCGACCGCCAAAACATTCCGGGTAGACCCTCAAGGCGCGACACAAACAGTTCCGCTGCGTTTTGTCCTTTTTTGTTTTCATAGTTCGAGTGCTAATATAATCCATTATATCATTCCTGTCTAATCGATTTGTAAAAATGTAAAAGTATCATAATTATTGCCGGTTTTAAAAATATTTTATTGTTTGCTTAATTTAACTCAAACTGTGAATGAGAGAGAGATCTTGGTTGTCCACTGGATGTCAGATTGTTGCTGTTTTTTCTGTTTTATTTGCAATGATTAGCTGATAGCAAGTTAGCAAAATTTGTAAAATTTATGTGAAATATTTAGTTGTTCTCTTCAGCAATTATTTATGTCAGTGTTGGCCCTTTGATTAAAAAAAGGAAGCAAAATAAAACTATTACAAGTTATTCTGAACAAATCTACAGTTTACTTTAGACAGCTGGAAGAAGATCTGAGGGGACACTGGAATAAAACTTTGATATTCTTAGAGGTTTAATGGAAATCTGTTTGA
Organism: Callopanchax toddi; assembly: GCA_006937965.1. NCBI lineage: Eukaryota > Metazoa > Chordata > Actinopteri > Cyprinodontiformes > Nothobranchiidae > Callopanchax > Callopanchax toddi. Next base: position 1,162,200 of record SSNR01000130.1, read on the forward strand.
CACGCAGTGAATTGAAGCCCTTTGAACTGTTGACCCATCCTTAGTTAATAATTAATTTCTCCAGATTGCACAAGTGGGACATGAATGAGCCGGTGAGATAATAATAATAATAATAATAATAATAATAATAATAATAATAATAATAATAATAATAATAATAATAATAATGCAAATAGGAACTTTTCTTTCAAGTATCTTAAGAAATCAAATCAGCTATAAGCTCAAAGTTAAATAATAATAATAATAATAATAATAATAATAATAATAATAATAATAATAATAATAATAATAAGGTACTAGACTAAATCATGTGCTGTTTCTCTCATAAAAGAAAACAAGTTGTGTGTCAATTCCTTAAAACATTGTTAACTAATAAAGACAGACACACAGATTCCAGCTGCAGATCCATCCCACCGCTTCACCTGCTCAGGTGTAATATGCGCTCAAACCAGTGAGGTCACATTCCTCCCTCCAACGCGGAAACCGGTCGATTCTTCGTAAATCATTGAGGTTTTACAGGTTTACAGGTCCACTTCCTGCTTTTGAAAACTGTTTTCTCGCTCATTTCGTTTTAACCGCGAGGGAGAGACACTCACCTGTCCGGGAGCAGGTGACCTGTCAGGAGGGGGGCGCCTGGACGACAAACAGCGGATTTCTTGTGGAAACATGATCGATCTAAATCATGTGGTCTGAGGTCTTGGTTGGCTTTTTGGTTCTGGGCTGCGCAGGTATGGCTGGATTCAACTACTAACTAGAGAAAATGTTGTTTTATGACAGCTTTCTCTGTGGGTTTTTTTGTTGTTTCCATAAACAATTAGGTTGGAGTTGGTGTACACAAGAGAAATAAATCTGGAAGAGCCATAAAACAACATAAAACTTGATGCAAATCAACAACTAACAGTGAATTTATTGGTTATTAATCATGCAAACATTTTATTTAATGTATAAAAATGTTGTCTTTTTGTTAAGGGGCCTTTTAAAGCTTTTATTATGGGTCACATTAAAGAGAAATGCTGTTGTTGCTCTGGCCAAAAGGTCATATTTGTCAAATTAGCTGCCTGCTGTCATTGTCTTTGTTCAATTACATGTCTTATATTGTGTTTTTTGTGTGTGTGTATTTTCTATTTAAAAGCAATAGTCCTTCCTATTTTTACTCACATACAAGCAGTAAATCAAAAGTGGAAGTATAGCAGCATTTTCCCAGACATTTTTCTCACCATGACCTTTGTCTGCTGATTATTCTAATTGATGAGTTTGTGAAAACTTGTGGGAATAATAATTCTGCTCAAATTGACCACATCTTAACAGTTCATTTAAGAAAAAGCTGCAAATTTGTACACAAAAGGCCTAAAAGATGATATGTTTGGAATTTTTATGTGTAAAATGACTTAAACTTGTAAGTTTTGGATTATTTTAAGGTAAATTAATTAGCCACACTTTTACGTCACTTCTTTAAAGAGAGTTGATTATAGTTTGATTACTTTTATTTGAAGATTTGCAACAATAAAAATGATAGGTCTTTCTTGCACTAATTTTCTTTTTCATATTCTTTTTTTCCTTTTGTTGCAGTATTTTTTTTATAATTACTCTAGAAAAAAAATACCCTTTTTATTGTGTAATTTCTGTGATATTTGCTTTCGTTTCTCCTCCTGTGTTACGTTAAAACACCCAAGCCCTTCAAACACTCAAGCAAAGTACAGGTACTCTAATTTTGTATTGAGTATTTTTGTATTAAGTATTTTTGAAGAACTAATTTTAAAATTAGTTTGAAGTCTGAAGTTATTTCATGACTTCTCTTGACCTCAGATAGATTTGACTAGCAGTAGTGTCATGAAAAGTAGCTTTACTTTAAGTTTACATTCACAGCTTCCTGTAATGTGAGTCTCATTTAAAACTCTCATCTTCCTTGTAAGTAAACATAAAGATTAAATTACTTCTCTCCAAACATCATGGTAAATGTTAATGTTTTTACCGGCTTTGAATAAGATCGGCAAAACAAATCAATATTTTAAAGGTTTTCTAATCTGATTTTACATCATAGCACAGAATCAACACTGTTTAAAGTCATTAACAATCTATCATTAGCCTGTTAAAGGCATTCTATGCAGTTTTGCTTGTTTTTAGCACCCCCTAGTGTCCGTTTTAAATCACTGCTGTAAAAACGTTAGCATTGTTTCTGCTCAGAAACCCCTGTTGAAACGTCTCCTCAGCCTTCACTGCTTTCTACTGGAGCGGTTCATCACTCATTCAAAGAAATCAGCTGTGTTCAAGCAGGGAGAGATGGGAAAAAATCAGGAATCATGAGCTAAAAACACTCCGGAGCTAGCATAACAGCTAGTTAGCCTAACCCTCGTGAGATACGTGACTTTGTGAGACTTCAGGACACCAGACTGAATACTCAGAAGTTACAAACGTGGTATTCTGGATCCAAGCAGCAGATGGAGCTATAGGGACTTTTCATGAACCTGTAAAGGGTCAGATTAGCACAGACTGGCTCAAGGAGAAGATTTAAAATATGGATAAAGTTACTTAGTGTGCCTTTAAACAAAAACCGTTTCACTGAGCTACTCCGTTAACTGCCTTGATGACCTGACGGCCTGGATGACATTCAACTTTTTACAATTTAATGAGAATTAGTCATAAATTATAGTTTTTGGCAGCACCACTGACTCATTATGTCAGACAAACTAAATAATTTTGAAGTCAAACTCTGATCTTAGTAGTGAAATCAAGCTTTAGTCATTTATAACAGCTCAACAAAATTAAATCGTCATCAGTTTGAGATGGTAATTTTCACATATTTGTTGCAACTTGGCTGAATTATCGCCAGTTCCTCCATTGCTCGACTGACGCTCCACTCCACTGGCTGCTTGTTTGTTTTAGAATGCGTTTTTTAAATGGTTTTATTTGCTTTAAAAGCTCTGAATGGCCTCACCCCATCCTATCTTTCCGAGCTGCTTCACCTTCACCAACATTCCAGGTCATGCAAGTCAGCTGCTCCCGAGCAAAACATAAACTCAGAGAGGACCGGGCCTTTCGGTCGTTTGCTCCTAAACTGTGGAAGGAGCTGCTGTCATAGACTCCCTCACTGTCCAACTTGAAAACTCATCTTTTAGCATTTGACTGTTGATTTTAGCTTGTTTTGTTCTTAAATTTGTATTTTAATGTGTCACTAGCAGCTTCAGCTTGAGGACAATCTACTCCTAAAGCTCTAAACTTTTGAATCATATTCATGAGTTAACGTTCATCTCTTCCTCCTCAGTTTCCACCTCGCCTCCCAAACCCATCAATGTCAGCTTCTCCTCTGTGAATCTAAGGAACGTGCTGCACTGGTTTCCAGGGCATGGCTCGCCAGATGACACGCACTTTACAGTTGAATACGCCATGTGAGTCAAGAGTTTCATTTTGACACCAATAATGTCTACTAAAGTGAACCTGATTAAGTGTTGTGGCTATTAATAATGAGATGAGATTGATTATTTTCTACCTGTGTGGATCTGCTCTGTCTTTTATAGCTACGGCGAACCCTTTGAGGTCACCAAAGGACAACGGGTATTGTGGAGAGCAGTGAGGCAGTGCACGGATATAAGACGGACGTGGTGCGACCTGAGCGCTGAGATGGAGGATGTGGAACACGGATACTATGCCAGAGTTCACGCAGTGTGGAGAAGATCGACTTCAAAATGGGCTGTGAGGTGGCAGAGATTTGATCCAAAGTCAGAAAGTAAGCTGAAATCAATCTACAACTAAAGGGTTGAGTGGAAAAGAGGTGAAGAAATGTGATCAAGCAGGTTGAAGCGGATAGAACTGGAGGTAGCGGAGATCGAGCGTGCGCCGAAACAGGAAGTGTTTAAAGTGCACATTAAAGCGATCCGTCCTGGTCCCTGTCCAGACCGGCCCAAAGTTACAATCACCGGGAAAATACCCGATGGCCAGTCCTCCTCCAGACCCAGGGCAGGTGCCAATCGGCGTAAGCCTGCCGCGCCGGTTGATCCAGACACAGGACTCCGCGCACAGCACCTGGTCCGCTGGGCTGCACATATTCATGGGGATGCAGCGCTATTTCTGCACCCTTGGATCAAATTATTGGTCGGGACAATTCAGTGATGGGTAGTTGTGGGGACACGTCACTTCCGTCCATGCCAAATCTACGCCCAGAAATGCTGAAAGGAAAAGAAAAAGGACTGAGCTCTTCTTCCATTACCCTAAAGCGGGCATGTCCAAAGTGCAGCCCGGGGGCCACTTGTGGCCCTTTGAGTGATATTATGCGGCCCTCAACTGCATTTCAAAAATAGTAGAATTCAGTCCTCCATCAGATGCAGACACTTCAACATTTTGTTCAGATTTTAACTGACGTGATGTCAAAAGCCAAATACAGTTGAGTTAAAGTCTCTTTATAATGTAAAAGTTTCAGTCCAATCCTGATATTAGTCTTCAATTAACCAGTTTTTACAATTTTAATTTAATTTTCTCACTGACTTTTACCAAAAACTTGTGACTTGTGAGCACCATACATAAAACCTGACTAAATCCAGCAGCGTCACTGAAGAACGAGAGGCCCAGATTCTGTTTCTCATTCTCAATGAACTAGAAAACAGTCGACCAATCAAATCCAGGGAGTTTTATGCTTTTCTTTTCCTAAAACAAACATAAAGAAACCATTTTATGTCTATTTTTTCACAGTATAAATAAAACAAATCACACAAAAAAGCTGTTTTACTTTTCTTTTTTTAAAGTAAAAAATTATATTTTGGGGGCCCAAAGTGACTTTGAACGTGGAGATTTTGGCCCTTGCCTTGAAATATTTGGACACCCCTGCCCTAAAGAATATTCATTACTGATGTAGCTTTAGTACATGAAAGATTAGGAGTATTAAGGTAAACAAATCTACTAAAACAACACATTTTGTTTGTCCATGCAGCTGTTTTTGGTCCCCCGTTGGTTTCTGTGGAAATAGAGAACAACAGCGCGATCATCACTCTGAAAGGACCAATGAGGTATTCAACCAACCAATCCCTAGTGGTCCCCATGAACACCATCTACCCCCATACATCCTACAACCTCTCCATCCACAACACCCACCGTAACCAGATGGTGAGTACAAATCATTTGCATCGTGTCTCCGACCTCTCGGAGCATCCAACTTATGTCTACGTTTGTACTTTTGCAGCATCACATTCCTGTCACCATCAGCCCATACAAATACCAGCTGATGGAGTACAGCACAAAATACTGCTTCTCTGCAAAGTCGAGATTTGTGTCCATACAAATGCGGAGCGAGCCTTCAGCCTGGTACTGTCTCACCACACCTAAAGGTATGTGTCTTCTTGGAAAAGAGAAGAGTTTGCTTCCAGGACAGTGTAGGAATGTGACTCAGCAGGAAACGAAACAGAAGCTTTAAACTTGTTCTTCCACATGTCACATCCAGAATGTTGGTTACTAAATAGCCTCGACATTTACTTTTCTTAATGCTTTATGATTTTTTTTTTTTTTCATCAAAGGCCTAGCTATCCATAAAGTAAATGCCCAAGTCCAGTCCTCCAGAGCTCCTATCCTGGACCTTTTAGATGCTCAAACACACCTGAATCAAACGTCTAACTCCCTCATCACGTCTAGTAACAAACCGTTCATTTGATTCTGGTGTGTTGGAGAAGGGGTGCATCTAAAAGCTGCAGGTTATCTCCCATTCTCTGGACTTGGACACATCACCTGCTGTCTTTAATGCTACTTTAAACATAAAATAATCTGAGAAATGATTTTAAAAAACTGATCATTTGTGGGATATTTAGCAAAAGAACATAAAAACACAGACACTGTCACCAACATTTTTGCTTGTTGGCAACAAGAGATGACTATCCTGAACTGAATAATTTTCATAATCAAATGGAGACACGTACGTATAAGCTTCAGTGACATTTCCATTCACCCTTCAGATCCTGTGATTGAGCAGTTGACGAGATCGCTTGTCGGGATTGTCATTCCATCTCTGTGCGTTTGTCTGATCGTGGTGGTTGGCTTCGTCCTCTATAACTACCTGTCTGGGAAAGACCAGAAGAGCCCCGTTACACTGGTGATACTGGTGCACACACTTCCAGTCAACTCTGAACTGAAGCTGAAAGTTTAACATACGTATTTTGCTCTCCACAGGCACCTTCGTTTTTCTCGCCTCCTCTCAATTGCGCTGACAGAAATGCCAACCTGATTGTGATCAGCGTCATTAGCGAGGAGCCACCTCTGTGTCCGAAGAAGCAGCAGCAGCCAGGGAACGCCGATCCTCCGCCCAGTTACGCCTCGCAGATTCCTCCAGAGTCCCAGGAGTCGGAGGAAACCTCGGACAGTTTGTCAGTCGACTACTGCGCTGTTGGCAGAAAGGACGAGAGAAGAGCAAGCACACCTGATGGAGACGATGGGAATAATCTTCTGGGTCAGCACCAGAAGTGTCCAGTTCACACCTCGCTCCCAGTGAGCGATTACGCACCTCAGGTGGCTACCTGCCTCTGCCAGACCCACAACGGTGATCAAACAAATGTGTCGACAAATCCTCAGGCAGAGGAAGGTGTTCTTTTCCAGGCTCGTCCACTTTCTGGTGACAAGAACGATGGAGAGGCTTCAGGTTTATTTATCAGCAGAAACCTCAAAACTGGCCTCTTTGATATCCGTCTAAACATGTGTGAACTGAAGGAGGTCAAAAGGAGGGAGGAGATTGATGAAGATGATGAGAAAGGGAATAAGAGTGAGAATGTTCCCCTCCTGTCTGGCTATGCTCCTCAGAACGTCACAAACGTGCGTCCAGACCGGTCTGATTCCTCCTCGTGTTACTGTGGCGTTCTGACCTTTCCTGCAGCACAGGAAGCAGAGAGAGATGAGCCTGAGGGGGAGAGGGAGCCGAGTGGATCAAAGCCTTCAGAGGGAGGAGGAGAGGACAGGATAGCAGGAAAAGAGGAGGAGTATATGATGAGGGCTGGGCTGAAGTTAGAGGGCTTGTTATTCAAACAGGCGTCCGATGAAGAGGAGGAAGAGACAGGTGAAGACACAAAGTGGGACGTAGATGATGTTCTCAGCAAATGGAACCTTGTCGTCTCCTAAATGGCTAGAGGATGCTCAACAACCAGATTTTAAAAAAACAAGAGAAATCAGATAAACGTCCTGAATAAAGCAGATGAGATGTAGCTGTATGTGATAGTATCACACTTAGAGGAGAAATGACTCCCAACTTATGTAAATGTTCATGTTGGATCGCCGCTGCTCATAAAGAGGCTAGACTGATCAGTCATGAAGGAAATCTTGAGGTGACTATAATTGTCAGAGGCACCATTTGTGTTTGCGTTTTACATTTTTTTAGTGTTTTTCTTACTGATATAATGATGTTCCATCAAATTCTACTACCAGATTCTTCTAGATTACGCTCAGATACCTAGTACTCCAGAGCTCTTTAACACTATTTTTTGATATGCCTGTTTTATGACGAGCTCTACCTCTTTAACGGGATTAGTGCTTTCCTCAAAAACTTCTATACCAGTCTTCTGCCCCCTGGTGGAGGTTGTAAATACTGTAGGTGTCATCCTCCACTGAGGGTAGCGGGGAGCTGGTGCTCCTGCATCACGGGGCGAGAGGCGGAGGACACCCTGGACGGGTCGCCAGTCCATCACAGGGCTTACGTAATACAATATAATGTCAAATTTTATAACTTTTTATTATGGTAAAATATCATTTAATGAAATATAATCATATGCAGCGATGTCTGCACATCCGTCATGAGACTGGTCAAGGATTTTATGTTTATTTTGGGGGATTTTTGACCACGCTTCTCTCTTCAGTACTCTGAACTTTAATCAGTTGGTAAATGAGGAAGTTTTTGTTGCAACTTTTAGTATTTTTTGCTGTATGTAAAGGAATGTGGTCCCGCAGTGGATTCTATCAATCTATTAAAGATTAACAGTTGAGAATTATCAGTATAATTTGATGTACCAGGCTTTAGAGGGTAAAGATTGTGATCTGGTGATTTAGTAGGGGATATTCCCAGCGTTCTACAAAGTAAACTCTAGCCTCTGTTTTCTATGTCTGTATTTGATTTATAGGTTTTCTGTATTGGAGGTTGCATTATTTTTAAATGCAGCTACTCGCACAATGAACGTGAGTCAGACGTCACGTCGAGGTGAATGGCGAGCACTTTATTCTGTGATTCATAAACGTTTGCGTCAGCATTACCTGTATATCAATCTGATTTTTTGTGTTTTTGTTTCATGTTTCTGTCTTCAGTATTGTCTACAGTTTTCATGTTGTCCTGTTTTTCTGGTTTGGTAGGACGCCAGCCTGCTTGCTTCTCAACTCATATTTACAAATGTGCTCATAAAGTTTGTTCACGCTGCCTTACTTGTGCGTTTTCAGACTTTATAGCTTGTTTTACCTCCATGTTCCACCTCTGTTGGCAAGCTGAATTAAGATGGCATTAAAAACAGGAAAGTAAAGAGCAGCTTTACTTTCTCTTTTGTACTGTGATTCAAAGGAAAACTCAATAGGGTTCATCACCATATGAAGGAAATTATTGTGTATTTTTGTTAACTTTGTACCTCATTGAATGTCTTTATTGTTTTCTCAGTTTTAATTGTGATTTTGCAGCCAGTGAGGTTGAATCCATGTAAACTGCCTTAGGCTTGTAACCACCATATATCCCAGGGAGGGGCAATAACACTCAACAGGTACAATTTGGTTTCTGTTTCTGTATTTATACAACTCATGTTGATGGAAAGTTTAATGCTGCATCATGTGGTTGAACTGAGGGAAGGCTGATGTATTTTTTTGTTAATGTTCCTGCATGGCAAAATGAACAAATACTCAAAATGATTAATAAAAAACTGAATGTATTACATCTTTTTTGTGTGTGTCTGTTTGTGTTTAAAGGTTTAATTTAAAGGCATCTTTTTCTTACATTTATAAAGAACAACTTTTATATATATATATATATATATATATATATATATATATATATATATATATATATATATATATATATATATATATATATATATATATATACATTATTTTTAAATATTTCCCTCTAATTGCCCCTCAGGTGTTCCTACAAATGACTGTGCTGCCATCTGGTGGTGAAACACTGGTAATGGTTTAAAGTCATGCAGGGCAAGGTAACCTTGTAGATTCCAAGAAATATATTTTTACAGACTTTTCTCAGTTTAAAACAGAAACATGTAGAATATCAAACCTCGTTCAGAGGACCACAGGGGTTTTGTTGTCCTGGTTCTCATATAAAATGCTGAAACGTTAAAACCTCAGACCTCGTATTCATTAATGTTGTTTGTTTCTCTTTTGATAAAGAAGTTTTTTGACTCCTCTCTCAGACTGTTTAACTTTATTTATCCAAAGTATGAAATAAGTCTCCGTTATTCTTGAAATGTAAGTGGGAAGTGGAGGTTTGAAGAGTTGTCTCTCTGGTTTTGTGACCTTATAGCTGTTTGTCTTTATATGCAAAGGTCAATTCCCTATGTTTAAACTGATAACAGTTCATCTCCATCCATCCATTCATTTTCTATAACTGCTTATTCCTCCACTGAGGGTCACGGGGAGCTGGTGTGTTGATCTGACATGCATGGTAAATCTCAATTAAAATGTTTTTCATATACATTTTATTTTAATTTCATGGGGACATTAATTTATTTGATGGAGTATTTACTAATTATTTATCAGTAAAAGCATGTTTTATTTATTTAAGGGGGATATTTATTTATTTTATGGCATATTTATTAATTATTTCCTAATAACAGTATTTATTTATTTAATTTGATTAAAACGACTTTCCATACAATTCTGCTCTCTACCAAAAAATCCTGGAAAACTCACAAGAGTAACTGAACTAAAATGAGTTTAAAGTGATAATATGCAGTTTTGCTTGTTTTGGGCTCCCTCTGGTGTCCGTTTTAAATTACTGCATTAAACAAGTTACCAGATCGTTTCAGCTTCTAAACGCCAATATCTACCTGTTGAAATGTCTCCTCAGCCTTCATAGCTTTCTACAGGAGCGGTTCATCACTCTTTCAAAGAAATCAGCTGTGTTCAAGCAGGGAGAGATTGAAAAAAAGCAGGAATCACAAGCTAAAAACACTCCAGTGCTAGCATAACAGCTAGCCACTTTGGGTTAGCCTAACCCTCGTGAGACACGTGACTTCCTGGACACCGTGACGGCGACAGAGATCTTGCAATTGTGGTTTTCCGGCTGTAATCACCAGATGGGGCTAAGTGACTTTTCATTAACTTTGTAAAGGGTCATATTAGCACATACTGGCTAAAGGAAAAGATTTAAAAATATGAAAAAGTTGCATATTATCACTTTAAGGGCCAGTTACTTTTTCACATAGTGCCATGTTGGGTTAGATAGCTTTTCCCCTTAATAAACAGAATAATAATTTAAAGACTACATTTTTGTATATGTTCTAATGTTGTCTTTTTACAGCACTGTGTAATGACATTATACATTTTTAAAATGTTTACATTAGGGACGCACCGATACCACGTTTTTTCAAACCGATACAATACCGATACTTGAATCTGAGTACTTGCCGATACCGAGTACCGATACTTCTACCACACACAAAAAATGCAATGAATTGGAAGACAGGTTCTATTTTCTTCTATTTTTGGTTAACTTTATCAAGTATGAGTATATGGTGTCGGAATCGTATCGGTCCGATACCAATACTGGCATCTGTTCCTGGTATCGTTTAACTTTAACAAGTACATGGTATTGGTATCGGCCCGATACCGGTATCTGTATCGGTGCATCCCTTTTTTCTTTTTTGTTCCTTTCTTCTTTTATTTATGTATTAATTTTTTATAATTCAAATGGCACTAATCACTAGTAGCAATGGCACTGTGGCTATCTGAAGTGTGAGTGACCTAAAAAATAACAAATAAATACAAATTATAAGCCTTCCCACTTATTTTTGTTGCTCAAATGTAAATTATAAATATATATTCTAAGGGAATTTAGGGAGGTTTTTTTTTTTTTTTTTAAATTTTGTATTTTTTCTTCGTTGTGTTATTGTTTACATGTTATTTGTTGACCTTTAGGTGGCGCGATTGGATTTTTGAACCACGGCGGCTCCTCTCCTCATCCAACATGGCGTCGTTCGGGGCGGCTTCATCTCCCGCATCACTGGGCGGGTCGAGCTGCCAGCAGTTGGGCACTTCCGCCGGGGTCGGGTTTCCTTCACCTCGGCATTTAAATGGGGCTGGTGGACATCAGCTGCTCGGCACTGGGACAGAAAATAACCCAGCGAGGGCTAGCTTAACGCTCGCGTCTTGTTTTTGACTGGAAAACGTTTTTCGGCCGTTAGACGGTTCGACTTGTGTTTTTTTGTTTTATTATCGAGAGGAGAGCGGGAGAGGCGGAACAATAACGGCGGCTGCACTGACTGACAGCAGCTCGGTGCATCATTTCTGGGACTTTCTACTCGTTATTGGACCGTGTTGAACAGCGGTAACGTGATGTTGTGTGACTAGAAGGATTTAGGCGTTTCTCAGCTCAGCTTGTTTAGTAAATAACGACCAAGTTATTAATAACACTGTTTTGCTTCAGTGTTGTGCTTTTAGTGGCCTGGACCAATTAGAGGTAAATGGTTTAATTCTGTAGACAAAACAGTAGAATTGGTTTTAGCTGCAGACTTTGAGACAAAGCACATTTAATTTTTTTCATTTCTTAATCTTAAGGTAAAGTACTTACATATATTAAGAATAAATAATTTGATTTATTTAAGACTTGTGATGTAAAATATATCAAGATTTTAAACTAGATTGCAAGTTTTGAAAAGCTTTTAAAAGATATTTTAAATATAGCTTGCAGAAAATCATAAATCATCAAACTTCTTCAATTATATGTAGGAATTTATCCCATTTGAGCTCAAATTTAGCTAATTTCCTTTAGACAAAACTATACTGTATACATTTTAAGGTAATTAATAATAATAATAATAATAATAATAATAATAATAACAATAAGCAAACCAGAGCAATGTTCAGCTGGCTTGGAACCGATGACAGGAGGAAGAAGGAGCCAGAAGTCTTTCAGACGGTCAGCGATGGACTGAAAAAACTCTACAAAACCAAACTCCTGCCTCTGGAGGAGAGCTACAAGTTCCACGAGTTCCACTCTCCAGCCCTGGAGGATGCTGACTTTGACAACAAACCCATGGTCCTTCTGGTGGGACAGTACTCCACCGGCAAGACCAGCTTCATACGGTGAGGACTGCTGCACCTATAGGTGCATTTAGAAATGAAAATCACACAAACACACGAGGCAGAAGCAGACACACATCTGGTGCATCTGGACGGGTCACTGGAACTGTCCCGGGCTACATTGGTGAGACTTGTCTAGCTCCAGGACTTTTTAAAATTCTATATATTAATGAGAAAAAGCAAACAAACCTTAGTATTAACTTATTTATTTGCCTAAAGCGAATTGAGCTCCATCATTTCAGCCTGTTGCCAAAAGGTTAAAGTGCCTCATGAGCAAAATATCTGATGAACCTCTGGATAGATTTTGATAAATTCGCTAAATTATTATTGGTCTACTTAATGTATGGAGTCTACCCAATTCAAGATTGACACTACAGCCATCTGACCTTCAAAAACACAGCTATCTAGTATTAAAAGTCAGGGAGAATAATGCATTCCTTCAGGGAATTCTAGACCTTTAGTTACCCATCCTTCAGAATTTCTTAGTAAATACTTGGTTGGACAACTCTTACTGGTTTTATTGACTTTTTACTTGGCTTTCTTTTTGTTTTTAACTAGCAGTTCCAGCTTTATTTAATCAAATATCAGTGTTTTTTTAATGTGGGCATATCCACAAAAATTGTTGCTCATTGCCAATTTAATTTTTGCTTATAGTTAGTTGGAGATGGACGACAATTATATAACAAAACAAACTCAGAATACAGATTTTTAAAAATAACATCCCTTTTAATTTTAAAGCAGGACTTTACCTCTGCTGAAGGGTATCCGTGGAATTAGTGTGTGACGGTGAGAATAGTTAGCAGCAGGGTGTTGAGCTTCGTCTGAGGTGAAGAGCTGCTGCTTCTCATCTTGGGCCTCTGACACACACACACACACACACACACACACACACACACACACACACACACACACACACACACACACACACACACAGAGCACTGCGCAGGGCACACTGGGTAATTAGCCGGTTAAGACTCTGAAAGCCAGAGAGGATGCTGTTAGTGACTTCCTGCTACAAAACATGTGGACATCACTGCTCTCTCTCATCGTCTTTCAGTGTCTGTTTCTCACTAATTCTGTCTTCCTCGTCCTCCCCCTCTCTTTCACCCGTCCACCCCCACCTCTCAGCAGTTTGACCCCCACAACATTTTAGCAGCAACATGCAGAATGTCCAAACGGCTCCGTAACCTCCAGCCCTTACGACCTTTTTTCCATTCCAAGGCTCAAAGTCTGTTGCTCTTGTTGCAGTTCAAGCTTGAATAAAGTGACTAAGCAGACGGTTTTAGCTTGTTTTGAGCTTCAGTTATTCATAGATCAGCAATCTGAGACTCATTTTAGAGCTAAAGTTATTGATTTAACCTTTGAGCTGTCAAAAAAACCAAGTCATTCCAAGGATATAGGCGTGACTAAACATATTTCTGTGCCTTCTTGTTATGGATTGAGTGAATTTTTAGTTTAATCTTGATGCTTTACAAACTGCACAGGTTGAAAAATGATCAGATGTGGACTGCACCTACATTCAGCACGTTTATCATCATCATCCGTCATGTACTGTAGATTCCCTGCAGCTGTGCGTATGTATTGCACAATCTCATTACAGAAAGGAGGGCTCACATTAAACAGACACGTAGAGATGGCTCTACCAGGCACTGCAGGCTCCTCTGGTAAGGTGTGTGTGTGTACAGACTATCTATAAGGGGAACCGCACACATTACCTCATTACTTTTACAAACAGGACTCTTTAAGCTCTAAATCAATTGTTCTTTTGATCGTTTGCTGCTAAAAGGCTAAAGTAGATGCTAATGTTTTTGTTTGTTTGTGTGGCCGACAAATCTCTTGAACCACTGGATGGATTTTAGAAAGGGATCAATGCATTTACATTAACTCATTACTTTTTGGGGTCAGTCAAGTAAATGGAGCTCAATGTTTTTGTCTTTTTGGAGCTATTCAGAGGTTTTCTGTATTTTAGGAACGCAGTTGCTATTCTTAGCCAGCTTTTGTAGCTGGGGATCGGACCCGCCTTGGTCTGCCACCCGATCCACGTTGCATCAGACCCTCCTCCTGCAGGTGGTGGGTCCATGGGTGGATGAGCCCATGTATCCGGTTTGGGCTCACGGGCCCCAACCCCAGGCCTGGCTCCAGGGTGGGACCCCGGTAACCCTCTGGGCCGGGTACTCTGGCTCTCTGATTTCACTTCCATGAAGAGTTTTCTGAACCACACTTTGTCTCACCCTTCACATAGGACCAATTTGCCATGGGAGACCCTTCTAGGGGGACAAGTGCCCCAGACAACATAGCTCCTAGGATCATTAGGGCACTCAAACTCCTCCACCACGATAAAGTGGCGGTTCAAGGAGACCCCCGGGGTCGACCCAGGACACGTTGGGGAAATACACCCCATCAATCAAACACCTTGGGGTCCTGCTGGAGGAGTGACGGTTTGGGACTAGTTGGGATACTGCTCCTACAACCTGAACCCGGATAGGCAGAAGAAGACGAGACGAGTTGCTATTCTTTTTTTTATAATAAAAGTTTTTTATTATTTTTTCAAAGTATAGTATAACAACAAACAAAGAAAGAAAACAAAAACAGTGAGGTACAAAAATGTAAAAAATAAATAAAGATAATAAAATACAAATCCAACAGTGCACACACACAGAACACTTCAGTCCAGTCTACTACTCACATTATCATGGTGAGGTTGTAGTCACAAACGAACATATACTGTCCCACTGTTCTGTTAAAGTCTCATCACTCCGGTTTAATCTACCGAGCATTTTCTCACACGCTGCATTCCCGATCATTCTCTCTCTCCACATTTTGAGGGTTGGAGTCTGGGGTTCTTTCCAGTGCATTAAAATAAGACGAGCACATGTCACAAGTCCAGTGTTTAACACTCTAAAAACTGCTTTATCTAGCTGTGGAACCTCATTTTTATCTCCCAAAAGGCACAGTCTTGGTGATCTAGGGAGCTTACACTTCAACCAACCCTCCATGTGTGTTAGAACATGGTTCCATATTGGGGAGATCATTGGACATGTCCATAAGGCGTGTAAGAAAGTACCTTTTTCCTTGTGACATTTCCAGCATGAGTCATCCTTATTGATGCCCATTTTATAGAGTCTAGATGGGGTAAAAAAATACCTGTTTAGGATTTTGTATTGAATGAATTTACCCCTGGCCTCCCGAATGTAAAACCCATTATTAGAGACTAGATTAGAGATCTAGATTAGAGAGTAGATTAGAGAATCCCATGTTCCTTCATCAAAATTGCAACCCAAATCATGTTCCCATATTCTTTTTAAACCTTTATGCAGAGTATTTTTAACCCATGGACATACCTTATACCAGTTAGATGCCTTATTAAGCAAAAATGGTAATCGTAAAAAACTCTGTATGATGTTTTCCTCCTGAGTAAATAATATTTTATCTTTCAAACAGTCCCTAATTTGTAGGTATTTCCAGAAGTGGCTATGGCCTTCTAAGTTATATTTTTCTTTTAAGATTATTAAATTGAATAAATGAGTCATCCTCATACAAATCACTAACCGCGAGTTGCTATTCTTAAAATGAATTTTTATTTTGAAGTAGATTTTTTAACATGTTTTATGCATTTTGATGTCAATTTAAATAGCTCATCATTTTTTTAGTGGCGTGAAATGTTTACCGTGTCTATTTTTTCTAAGGAGCTTTTAATCTTGAGGGACTTCCTGATTAAATGAAGTTTAAATAATTAAAAAAAAGGATACTTGGGAATTCTGTAGGCAAGACAACGTGACAGGTTTCATTTTGTGAGTTCACTCTCAGATTATCATAGAAGATTAGAAGATGGTAAAAGAAAAAGTTATGAGGACAAAACAAGAACTTGAAGGTCACTGCAAAATTTATAATCTAAAAATAGAATCAATACATGGCTGGAAATAAACCTAAAGGATGTCACTGCCTAGAATGGACACAAAACTGTTTTTAATTTATATCTCTATAAATATCCAAATTTGCATTTATGCCATCATGTATCCATAAATGTTGGGAAGTATATAGCAACTGATCAATTTAGTGTTTTAACATCTTCATTCATAGTAAATAGATCTAAACAGATGTTGCCTTTAACTCTATTTAATTGATAATAATCCAACATCTGCATCTCATCTGATTACAAAACTCCCCTTTGAATACTCGCCTAATGTAGGTTTCATAAATCTACATTCTGCTTACTTTGGAGCTTGGTGTGGCAGCTGTTTAGCTCACAATCGTGTAAAAATGTCCTAAATCTTTGTTCCAGCAGCATCTAATTTAAGACAGACTTGTTTTCTGATGCATCTCACTACCAAGAACTATTTTGTTCAGGCAGAATTGCTCAGAGGAAGCATGAAGCTGTTCTTTTAAATGAACCAAAGCCAGGAATCTACCTTTAAAAATTAGTCACCAGTTCCTGTAAACACTTGGAAAGGTTGTAATCTATACAAAGCCTCTATATTCTACAAAATATTGGATATAAATTAAGTTTTGGATCTATTGCTGAATATTCTTTGCTCTTACCCTCTGTGTGACTTCTTCAGAAAAACTTTCTTTAAAATTCATCATCTTCTGAGAGGATTAGTCTCTCATACCACAGGACCTAAATGCACGCTTGATTTAGTTTCACACACCGTTTAGCTGTTCGAGGAAATTTCTTATCTTGTTCTATTAAACGCCGTGACCTCCCCTCTCGCCTGCAGCTACCTGTTGGAGCAGGATTTTCCCGGAATGCGGATTGGCCCCGAGCCCACCACGGATTCTTTCATCGCGGTGATGCACGGCGACATCGAGGGGGTCATCCCCGGCAACGCCTTGGTGGTTGACCCCAAGAAGCCCTTCAGAAAGCTGAACGCATTCGGAAACGCGTTTCTCAACAGGTACACGCTTCGAGAGTAAATAGTTGATAGACGTCGTTTGGAGGTGTTTTCAGAGGCCGAATGTCGTACTGATGTGAAGTGTGTGAACGGACGGAGGAGAAGTGAGAATCCACACCAGCGCTCCACATTCCTGTGTGATTGAATTTCCCTCCTCTTAATGGTCAGACTTCTCTATATAAGTGTGTGCGTGGTAGAGAGTGAGATGTCTTGCACAGTTCTGGAAAATACAACCCCCTAAAACTCTTCACCTTTGTAGCAGTTTCCTCGCTGTGAGGGTCTTTGATTTCTGAAAGGGGAAAGAAAAAAAAAAAAGTGCGGCCTGTCAGTGGGGATTGGCAGGATCGCAGTGAGGATGACCGCTAACCTGTTTGTATTTATTCAGCTGAAGAAACACGGGGAGAACAAGAGAGAGGGGAGAAAAGAGAAGGGAGGAAGAGGTCTGCTGCAGGACGATGTTTGTTATTAGAACAATTTACACTTCTGTCCTGATTTTGTCCTTTCTCTGTGGTGTGTGTGTGTGTGTGTGTGTGTGTGTGTGCAGGTTTGTGTGTGCCCAGCTTCCTAACCCTGTGCTGGAAAGCATTAGTGTGATTGACACTCCAGGGATTCTGTCTGGAGAGAAACAGAGAATCAGTCGTGGTAAGACTCGCACTTTTATTTTCCTTTGTTTACGTTAGCGCGTGTGTGTGTGTGTGTGTGTGTGTGTGTGTGTGTGTGAGTTCATTTGACCCATTCAGCTGCACACTCGCTGTGCCGCTGAACCCTGAAACACAATGTCAGCATTTCCTTTGGATATTTGTGTCTGTTTATGTTAGCTTTTGCTTTCAGGAGGATTAAGCTTCATTCATTTCAAAGAACAGGAAGCAGTGACAAAAAGATGAGCTTTGATTTGACTCTTGAGGGCACACACACACACATGCACGCGCACACACACACACACACATCATGCATGGCCAAGAGTTTGGAGAATGACAAAAGGGTTAGTTTTCACAAAGTTGGATGCTCGTATCGTCTAAAAGTTGGTGTGTGTATCGTCTAAAAACTTCATCACAATGATTTTCCCTATCAGCTAGAACTCACAAAAGACTAGAAGGTTGGCCATAAAGCGGGAAACTGGCGCTACTCTGTGACATCACTTCACAAACACCACCAGACCAATCAGAGGGTTGCACTGTAGGTTGACGTGATGCTTCAGCCAGCCAATCAAACCGCAGTGGCTGTGCTGAAGCCGTCCAGCCTCAGTCGGACCACCGAGGATGGGGTAACAAAAAACCAGTGGGCTCGGCTCGGGATAAGCGATTGTTATCCAGATCTGAAAGCAAAAACCCGACCCGGGCCAGGCCGAGCCTACCTAGATCTGAAAGCAACACTATCCTCCTATTCAAGGTGCATGCAGGTCATTTGCCTGCTGTCGTTCCTGATTGAGCTCTACACTGGTGGTGCCCCAGTCCCACAGCTAGATCAGCTTTATTGGTCTGCTGTGAAACAGGCCTATAGAATTCTACGGACCATGCCCTGGATGGCATAGAGTCTTCACCAACATAATGGACCAACTCTTTGGCACCTTGATACTCCTTCACAAATCCAGTGGAAATGTTTTTGAGGGGTTTAAGTTCATTATCATGGCAAATAATCACTCCTCAAAACATTTGGAGTTAATGCAAATGGCCACCATAAAAACCGAGGCAGCAAACTTTCTTTTTAACACTACTGGTCACAGTTGTACACACGTCTGATTAACCTATAGCCAGTAAATATGTGAACCCCCTCAGTTTTGGATGTGAAGAAAACCTGAAACTTTGGCATTAGAAAGCAACTTTATGAGACATTTATGAGTGTAACAACATAAAAGGACATAGAATAACAGGTTTAACCAACATTTAAGGTTTAAAAAAATAGTTTTGATTACAGTGAAATTGCAGCGCACAGACCTGAGCTGGAAACTAAACTGAATAAACTACAGACGAAAAAGAAGTAGCTGAGTGAAAATATTTGTTGTTACAGGCTGAAATGTGTGTGTGTGTGTGTGTGTGTGTGTGTGTGTGTAACATTCCCAAAGCTATATGATGGCATCGCTATACCAACCACAAACATTTAGAGAAAAGCTGAGATACTCAAAGGAAGTCGTAAAATACTCTTAGAATTCCGTTCGGTGGTTTGTTTTTACCATTTTGTCTTTTTCATAAAAATAGGAAATAATTGTTTTTTTCCCACTAAGCTGACTGTATCTGAAAATGAAACATGTTCTCATGCAACCAGCTCATTACTTCGGTGTGTGTGTGTGTGTGTGTTTCCCTCACAACCTAAATGTGAAAACAGTTTGTCATCAGTGTTATTATGTGTTGAGAAACAACTGGAACTGAGTGATTTGTGAATACCAGCAGGTCGCTGTTTAGGTGTGGTAGCTGATTTAAAACGACCTCTCGTCAGCTCTTTATTGTTTTTTTGTTTTGTTTCTTTTGGTCGAACCAAATGTCTCTAACAGAGTCAGCACAGCTGTTTTCTCTCTGGAGACTGAAGGGAGTGTTTGTGTTCACGTTCTTTTTCCTTTCCACCATATTGCCGCTATGTTATGGTTTGCTCAAGTCATTTGTGTGTCAGATTTTCTTTCTGTCACCCCTCTTGTATTGTGTGCACGTGTGTGTCCAGATGAGGAGTTGTCAGGCTATAGCCGTCTGCGCAGATGTCGGTATGGAGGTATTGATTATACAGTCGATTATGGAAGCAAAAGGCATTTAAAAAATCACTTATGATTTTTTAGAACTGTGTGGCTTGTTCTCTGTTTTTCGCCAATCTTATCACATGTGTTTTGGAAAAAAAACCCTTTGAATTCACCTTCTAGTTCTCTAAGTCGTTGCTGTTGGGATATGAGATTTTGTAGGTTTTAATTCCTCTTTGAAAGCTATTTCAGCTGTTATTGTCTAAATAGTTTCTTTTGATAATTTAGAATTTAAACGCCTATAAATTTAACAGTTGGAAAAGTTTTAGCTTCATAGGTAAACTGACAAAGATATATTTGGAATTAGTTGTCCATATTTGTGAATTTCATCTAGTTTTGAGACTCTTCTAGGACAGAGGTGTTTAAACGTTTCATGACAACGGCCAGAATCACCAAGTTAAAAGTCCTTAAGGGCCACAAAATTCCAATTTTATTAAAAAATGCAAAAGAAAAAAAAAAGTTTTTATTGTGAATTTTGTTTATTTTAATACAACATTTTAATGAATGGAACTAAATATTTGCTTTCATGTAGAAAAGGACCCTTAAATCTTTGTAAATACAAACATGGGTCAAGTAGGTTTTCCTTAAAAAAAAAAAAAAAAAGCATCAAATTTCTTGGTCAATTGTTTTCTAGTTTCTTGGTCTTGAGAGTAAATTTAAATCCACATATAGTCAAGTTTTGTGTGCTTTGTAGTAAAAGTTGATGAAGGTTTGAGGGTTTTTTTAATCAGAAAATTTAATTAAATGAAAAAACTTGAATAATAAAAGATGGACTTAACCTTTAACATCTAAAAAGGATTTTTAGTTCAACTGTATTTTTTTGTTGTTTTGCCTCACATTAGTAAAAATCTGAACATAATTTTTTAAAAAGTGCATCAGCGGCCTGATGGAGGACTAAATTCTCCCGTTCTTGAAATCCAAGCGAGGGCCACACAAAATTACTCCGAGGGCTGCAAGTGGCCCCCGGGCCGCACTTTGGACATGCTTGTTCTAGGAGGTGATAAACTGCAAATTAGCTAAATTTTATTTTTTTAAATATAAATTTTTTACCTGTTTTCTGAAGGCTCTTTGAATCACTTCAGTTTAGAGGAACGGAGCACGACCCAGACCTATATGGGATTACTTTTTTAAAGATCTCATCTAATCTTAAAAAACCCAAAACATAACAATTCATTCAAACACTTTTAAACCTTTACATCGTCATACACTTCTTATTACCTGGTCATTTTTACATAGAATTCTATAGATCTGTCGCATGTTTTCCCTTGGTAAAAGGTTGAATTTCCTTTTTTCTGCTGCAGAGGTTTACACTCACTGGCCACTTTATTGGGTACACTTGTCCAACTGCTCGTTAACGCAAATAACTAATCAACCAAACACATGGTGGTAACTCAATGCATTTAGGCATGTAGACGTGGTGAAGACGATTCGCTCTGCAGTTCAAACTGAGCTTCAGGATGGGGAAGAAAGGTGATTTAAGGGACTTGGGCACTACAGAAGATTGGAAAAACGTTGCCTGGTCTGGTGAGTCTGGATTTCTGCTGCGGCATTCGGACGGTAGGGTCAGAATTTGGCGTCAACATGAAAGCATGGATCCATCCTGCCTTGTATCACCAGTTCAGGCTGCTGGTGGTGTCATGGTGGGGGGGAAGGACGTCATGCTATCATGTCAATATGGACCAAACTCTCTTAGGAATATTTACAGTACCTTGTTGAGTCGATGCCACGAAGGATTAAGGCAGTTCTGAAGGCAAAAGGGGGTCCAACCCGGTACTAGCAAGGTGTACCCAATAAAGTGGCCAGTGAGTGTAGATCACTCCCCCTGATCCTCGTCCACATGCAAGATGTTTAGGTCTCATTGCTGAAGGTGTGAATTTCTCTGTAACTGTTTGGGGGTCAGATGCATTCTGGGTTTTAAAGAGTTCAATAAGGTCTGAGAGTTGAACTTTCCCAAAACTTCAACTCCTAAAGCAACACTTCATGCCTCCAGGAATGTGACTGAAACTACTTGGATGTAGTTGGACAACAAGGACCCTAATGGTCCAGAAGAGAGTGGATTAGAAATGAGCTCACGCTAATAAAGCTGTCACCACAGTTTAGAAGCTTGGTGCTCTACACATCATTTTAAATAGATACACCTATAGGGGGACACCACTGCAGCCTTTACTGCGTTACTCTGATCAGAACTACTTTGTTTCTCCACTTTAAAGTCCTTCAAAGAGCTATCTCAGGTAGGTAAGATGTTAATTTTGTAAAACTTTTCCACAAAAACACTCCCCATTAAAGCATATTTTTTTCCACAACATGTGAGAAGTTCTGAGGGTGAAGAACAATCCGTGATATTTCAAAATATCAAGGTATTTGACATATTTTAACCCCACAGTTTTCTCCAGCAGCATCTTCTGTCAGCTTCATTAGCGGAGGTCTCTAAAGCTGAAGACCACTGCTAACATTCTGCTCAATCTGGCTTTCATTTTTTAATTCAACTAGTCATTTTTAGGTTAATATTGTCGAGTCTTTACATCAACATTATAGCACTATTACAAGTTTGTTAAACAAGTACAACAACTATAGATTGTAAACCATCATTCTGCAACAAAGCAGTGGAAGAAAAAGAGGATTTTTATCATCAAAATCTCAAATTAACTTAGATTTTGATCTGTTCAGAGTAAACCCTATACAAAACATTTAGATTTGTATGTTTATCTGAATATAAATGGATTTTTGTTAAATTATCTTTTAAAAAATCCCGTTAGATCTGTGAATTAACATAAAGCTGACACCACTAACTCATAAAAAACCTCCTGGTTGTTGCTGTTGATAATGATTAATAATCTAACGGATTGACTTTGCTTCTACGTAATGCCCTTGAGTGTTTGTTGAAACTATTTCAGCTCATTAATCCTCCGCTGAACCCTTTTGTTCTCATGTCTTATGGAATTCCTTCAGGTTAGCATGAGTTTCGTCCTTGAAGAAAGTCAGAGATGTGACTTCTTACAAACTCATTCATCCATTCATTTTTTAAAGTATAGCTAACTAAGTTTAGCATTAACCCCCATTCCTAAATCTCTAAATGCCTCATTTATTGTACAAAATGCATAGAAAATGGAAGAAAGGCTGTTTTTTAAATATTTAGCTTAACCTTCTGCCTTCATAAGAGGACATTCTTTTCTGTCAACATGTTGCAATATAAACCTCCTTTGAGACCTGCAGTCACTATAATGACTTTCTCTGGGGAACAGTGTTTTATCACTACTCATTGTTCCCCAAAATATCAGGATACAAGTTTACTTTTACTTGTTTGAAGGACAGAAACACTTCTCTAATTTCTGATCTCCTCTTCCTCCCAGGCTACGATTTTGCCGCCGTCCTGGAGTGGTTTGCAGAGCGAGTGGACAGGATCATCTTACTGTTCGACGCCCACAAACTGGACATCTCTGATGAGTTCTCTGAAGTGATAAAGGCCCTGAAGAACCATGAAGACAAGATCAGGTACTGCAACATGTTTAAATGTTGTTGATCTGATTTCATTGGGTGATCCTGTGACGTTGTGAGTGGTCTGTTAGCGCCGTCTCCTGCTGTTTTCTCCAGAGTTGTGTTGAACAAGGCGGATCAGATCGAGACCCAGCAGCTGATGAGAGTGTACGGTGCCTTGATGTGGTCACTGGGAAAAATAGTCAACACCCCTGAGGTAACGCAAGCTATGAACGGAGATGGAAGCATTTTAAAGGAGTTTTAAAGGCATACTATGCAGTTTTGCTTGTTTTTAGCACCCCCTAGTGTTAATTTTAAATCGGTGTCATAAAAACGTTAGCATTTTGCTCAGAAAGCCCTAAATCTACCTGTTGAAATGTCTCCTCAGCCTTCAGTGCTTTCTACTGGAGCGGTTCATCACTCATTCAAAGAAATCAGCTGTGTTCAAGCAGGGAGAGATGGGAAAAAAATCAGGAATCATGAGCTAAAAACACTCCGGAGCTAGCTTAACAGCTAGCCACATTGGGTTAGCCTAACCCTCGTGAGATACGTGACTTTGTGAGACTTCAGGACACCGGACCAGAGACTCAGAAGTTGCAAATGTATAGTATGCCTTTAAAGTGTTTTTGTGTAAAAGTTGTAAATAATCATGATTTTCCCGATTGTAGAAGTCTTCCTGAACGCCCTCCCTTTACACCGATGAGTTGACTGCCAGTCTGAACTTATAACAGCTCCAACCTTCTACATTTCACTGCAGTTCATGGAAATTTATTTCATAAACCTTTACATTAGTGTCAGTTTTGCACCACGCTGTTATTTAGTTGAAATTCTTTGCTTTATTATTAACTTTTTTCACCAGCAGCAGTAAACTGTTAGCCTGGCAAGCCAGATGTGGATATGTAGTCTGGCCACGATCCACTGGAACAACTCATTCATGGGGGCGGGATCAACGGTTGTCAATCAGACTGTCTTCACATAGCGCTAGGACCAATCGGAGCCGTTTAGCAACAACCGAAGGCAGCTCATAAATTAAACTTCTACTGTATACTGTCGGCAAAGCAGTCAATAAATCCTCTTTCAAAATAAAAGACTTAAGTTCCTCTATCTGTTCGCGTCTTAAAGAAAGGTCCAAATCAACGCGGTTCCTGAGTTTCCGCCATGTTGTTTAATTTCAGAGTCGGAGCTCTGACGTCATCGGCTAATCCCGCCCACCAAACCGTTAGAGCGTTGTGACTGGTCGGGTACGAGACTGACCGGACCAATCAGTGGGCTGCAGAGCAGGACTGACGGTCTTGTTCACTAGGCTAGTAAAATGTAGCACTTCTGTTGCATCCAGGCAGACTTTTCTTAATGTTCCTGCAGAACTAACCTGAAAATGTTAGCAGTGTAAAGGTTTTTAAAATGTCTGTGAATTTTAGGTTGAAACTGATTTCAGACAGCAGCAGTACTAGCTGTTAGCTCATCAGTCTTATAGGATATCAGGAAGCTATCTACAATGAGTAGAATGGTATTTATTTAGGTTTTACACAAAAATGCCCTTAAAAGTTGGCTGAAAACCCCTTTAGTTCCTGAAATTCCACATTTTGGCAAAATAAATCCAGTGTTGATTCAGTATTCTGTAAAGAAGCTGGTTTAGGGGCAGGAAACGTTGCATTTACTCTGTAAATAAACTAAATTTGGATAAACTTTCTGCTCACTTTTTAGTTTAATCTCAGATTTCTTTAATCCAGGACCCAAAGTCACTACTGTTTTAAAAACTTGCATTAAAACTTTTTTGTATCCATCTCTCTGGCAGGTGATCCGTGTTTATATCGGGTCCTTTTGGTCCCACCCGCTGTTGATTCCTGACAACAGGAAGCTGTTTGAGGCAGAGGAACAGGACTTATTTAAGGATATTCAGTCTTTACCAAGAAACGCAGCACTTCGAAAACTCAATGATCTGATAAAGAGAGCGAGACTAGCCAAGGTAAGACGAGTTTCACACCACCTGACGACGAGCCGCAACATCTGGACTCCTGCTGACGTGTTTAAATGTCGTGTGCACGCGTTTCCTCTCCATCACTCGTACAGCCGTTAACCTTGAAAGCTGTCACAGAACCGTTAGAGCCGGACAAATGCTCTGACTGATTTATCCCCCACTTCCTCTCAGAGCAGGAAGTCAGGTAGGAGCGGCGACAGCCCGCTGCCTGTTGTGGTTTGAGGAAACAAACACGTGCACGCACTCAAACACACACACAGGTTTATCAGAGCTGATGGAAGCTTTCCTGTGTGATGGAGTGTGTGTGTTTCAAGGACACACACGAATCAACACAGTTGGGTTTATTTTTCTTTTTTAATGATACTTTACCTTAGATATACTTATAAAGAAAATACTAGTAGTTTGTGGGATTAAAAACAATTATCATACATTTAGTGGGCAATTAATCTTGTACAAAGTTTAAAAGAATAATAATCGGATTAATCTTGGGTGGGAATAAAAACAAAAAAGCTGTAGATACAAATGGCTCTTGGATGTGATTTCTTTATCTTTTTATAACTGTATTAATATTATAGTATTATACTTTGTATTGTATTGTATTATATTATTATATAACTTTATTATAGTATTATCTGGTTAAATGAATGTTATCACAGCACCTGTTAATGATTTAAAGCCTCTCCCGATACAAGTCTGGTTTGATGACCTCTTTTCTGTTCGCTCCTCATCACGTCCCATTCTTTTGACCATGGGTGTAAATCCCGGGGGGGACAGGGGGGACATGTCCCCCCTCACATAAAGCTGCCCCCTCCAAAATCCCATCAAGCACGAATCTTATTTTATTTTCATATTACAGTACCGTCAGTTGAAAGCACAATTCAAGATTTATAACTCTTTAAAGTGTCCAGTCCCCCCATCCTCACAGTGAGTTGGTACAGTCCGTTTTCCTGATGGGAGGGGCTGCTCCGACTCCCTGCTCCGCTCCTCATTCAGACCCAGGTCGAGCAGTCGAGGGCGAAGTGAAGGAGTTAATTTAAAGTTTTAAGACCTTAGAAAGTTCAGCGACCAGTTAAGAAGTTACTGATCGTTTCACTTGTTCAACAACTTTATCCATAACATAAACGCTGTATTTCAGCTCCCCTGTGTGAAGTTACACCCTGTTTAACATAAACAGCTGGTTAAACCGGTAGAGTCGATGCTCACGCCGCCATCGGATGTTTCCTACATTTTTCAGGAACTAAATCACGTACAGATGTATTTTTTACATTTATCCACATCGCTGTTTTGTGTAGAAGACGTCTGTTGTTGGTTTTAATATGTCCTGAGTTTATAATCGGTCTGTGAACGCAGCATTTGGCTGCTTCTGTTCACGGAAGAAAGAGGAAAAAATGTAGCGACTCTCCGTCAGCTGCTGTTAACGGAGAAATAAACGTTTGTAGAAGTTTAGATTTGATTTCTGACTCAAACTCATCCTAAGACAGAGAGACAGGGGACAGACAGACAGAGGACTGAGACATCCTCCTGTTTCACCGTCGGTGACGTTTCTAGACAGATTTAGTCCAGATTTATTCATTTATGTCAGATATTATTAATTAGAATCCAATTTTCTGTTCCAAATTAGTATTTTTTATTGTGTTTTTTATGTTGTAGTTAAAACTTTGACTAAGATGTTCTGTTCAACAGATATTTATTTTCTAATAATCTGACTCCTTTTCACTTCTTACGCTCCTCTAAATCAAATTTCAACTCAGACATTTTCTGGGACTTTTTTTTTTTAGTTTTCTGGACTTGAAACATTTTTCTTTTCCAGAAGGAAAACTAAACCTGGACTTATTAAACCCATTATCTGTAGCTACGTTCTAAATCTAATAATAACCTGTAGACTGGTGATTGTCTAATAGTCAGGTTAGACTGGAAGAGGAGAGGGGAAAAAACATCCAGTTGTTTTTCAGTGAATCAAAACATCAAGTTATTTGAAAGATCCCAATAATATTGAGGCCGTTTGTTGAAAAATATTCATCAACAAAAGCCTGTAGACATGAGATATGGACTAATAAATAATGATTACATCATAAATACTAGGCTTAACTAGAAAAATATGCATTTTTTTAGTGTCCCCCTCAAAAAATGTTCTCTAAAATTTTACTCTTTAATGTCCCCCCCCCCCCCCCCCCCCCCC
>SSNR01000130.1:1199084-1225528 GCA_006937965.1 Callopanchax toddi
TTTTTTTTTTTTTTTTTTTTTTTTTTACAGTCTGCTTTAAAAATCAAGACAGTAAAAAAAAAATGTGGCCAAATATAAAAAAGTTTTAATAGAGTTCACGTTTTAAGAAGCCTGCAGGCACCAGTTTATGCCAGCAGGTGGCACAGTTGTGCTGTTTATTGGTGATTAAAACAAATGAGAGCATAAATTCTGAGTTTTTCCCACTAGAATCATTAGAGACACAAATAAACTAACATTAGGCTTATTTGGAAAAAGTAATTTGTCAAAAAATATTACATAACAATAAGATAAACACATAATCTACTTCAATCAGTCTCATGAACTAGACACAGTGCTGCTTTAAAACCAGAGAAGAGCGTCTATGGAAGCCTGGACGTCCAAACAAGGAGTCAGTGTGATTCCATTTTTTGTGATCATTTGGAGCCAAAATCAAAATGAAAATACAAATTTGAGTCAACAAACAGACACAAGTCAGAACAGAATAAAGCACAAAATCTGACGATATATTTAGGAATTACACATTGCATTAATGTATTTGTTTGTGAAACAAAAGTGGACTTTATACACCAAATTTGACCTCCTTCTCTCTGCAGGTTCTCTTGTCTTTAAGAGATTCAGATCCACTAAAGGATGCAGCATTCCTTAACGTCTCAGGATGCCGGCTCTCCAGGACGACTACTCCACTTGCAGGAAAAATGCAACACAAACAAAACATTTAAAGCACTACACACCGTTAAATCAAGTTCCCAACATTTCGACAA
Organism: Callopanchax toddi; assembly: GCA_006937965.1. Lineage (NCBI taxonomy): Eukaryota > Metazoa > Chordata > Actinopteri > Cyprinodontiformes > Nothobranchiidae > Callopanchax > Callopanchax toddi. Next base: position 1,199,846 of record SSNR01000130.1, read on the forward strand.
AGGAACACACAAAAACGAGTGAAACAGAGACTGATGGCATGAAAACAGTGATGCACTTTCAACAGACTGGAGGCGTTTTAATAGCACAACATTCATATGCATGGTATAAAACAAGAAAACTACTTATAGTTGATGCATTTTTTTTAAATTGACCAAGTAGAGGGAGAGAGGTAAATGAAGAAGAGTGAAAATATCCTGTTAGTGAATAAAGGTCCGAAAATACATAAACGCTGATTTATAACAACTCAGTGAAAGAACAGCTTGCTCAAGATTCATTTGATTGCTTGAGGTTAATTCAACCAGCATGAAACAAGAAATCTTTGTTATTTTTTCCAATTTCATTTGAAACTTAATTTATATATCGATTATAATATCAGATCATAGTGGCATTTTGACTTTTAAATCCCTCTATGACCCAAAAGATTAAATTTATATTTAAAACAGAAACAGTTTAGACTTCAAATGATAAAAAGGAACTTAATCTTTAAATACAAATCATGATTCAAACACAAGTTTAACCTGAATCAGACCATCTAAAAAAATTATTAGTAGTAAATAATCAGTTCTGCGTCTTTACTGTCACCTAGTGGTCATTAATGCACAATGATGTTCTAATTATTATGGCCTTTATGGCATTAAAAATATATGAATTAGATATGATTTTTGTTTGTCTAAAAATAGAATAAGTAAATCTAATTATGTTTCAAATGGAAAATAAAGAAAATATATTCAGTTGTTTAAAAAGAAAAGCCTAAAATAGATTTTCAGGGCTCCACACATTAAATTTATATATATATATATATATATATATATATATATATATATATATATATATATATATATATATATATATATATATATATATACATATATATGTATATATATATATATATATATATACACACACACACGTATAATAAAATATATATATATACAGATATATATATATATATATACACATTTTTTATTACATATATACATATTTCTTTATTATATATGTAGGTCTTTATATATATACACACATATATATATATGTATATATATTTACACACACACGTATAATAAAAAATATATAGATATGTATATACACAATTTTTTATTACATATATACATATTTTTTATTATATATTTAGGTATTTTTTAAATTTATATATATATATATATATATATATATACACACACACACGTATAATATAAAATATATATACAGATATGTATATACACCTTTTTTATTACATATATACATATTTTTTATTATAATTTAGGTCTTTTTTATATATATATATATATATATATATATATATATATATATATATATATATATATATATATATATATATATATATATATATATATATATATATATATATATATATATATATATACACTCAGAGTTGATGTATGGTATTTCCAGTGATGTGTTGGTGACTTGGCAGCAGAACCAGACTAAATTCTTAGAGTAAAGGTAAGTGGGGGCGGTGGGTAGGTGGGTTAGTTTGTGGTGGTAAATTCTGCTGATCACAGCCTCCGCTCTCCTCTTCCTCACTAAACCATCAAGCTGATTTTCCATCTAACACTTTCCAGCAAACCTCAGTTATAGTTTGATTCCTTCCGAAGCTCGTCATGACTTAATTCCTGTAGAAGTAAATGTCCAAACTTCTGTTTTTTAAAGCTATGACATAAAATTACACAGAACATGCATAAATCTACTTCTGTTTATTATTAACATGTATATTATATATTTTTACGAGGTTTATAAGTAGTTTTAGTGAATTGGTAATTGATTGTTTGCATGTGGAGCCTATAACTAAATATAACAGCTGTCTTTTTTTTGTTTTTAATTACATAAATGAACAGACTAGGAGATTTCTTGTAGGTTTTGACGCGGCATGGTTGTAGATCGTACCCCTGCATCTGAAGCAAACCACAGGTTTCCATCTGACTGAGCACACGAGGATTTGTGCTGAAGTCAGCGTCGGGGGAATTTTGTGTCTGTATTTTTAAATGTCGTAATTTTCTATCATCATACCTGTAAAATTAAAAAAAGTTACCTCACCTATAGTAGATGAGTCAGAAACAGATAACTAGCTGTTTATTAGCACTTTTAAATACATCCTGGGTGATTAAAAAAATCAACCTTTAGGAATTATTTTGTTCTCTATATCTGTAAAATATTTATTGATAGTAAATAAGATATGATGGATGTTCATTTAACTTCCACAAAATGAACTATAACCACAATCATCTCTTTTAACTTGTTTTAAAACATAAAACTAAACCAAACTTATTTATTAGTTTGAATATTTTCTACAATTAAAAAAATCTACTTTATTATAAAACTTGCTTCACTCCTCAGAGAAACTTTAAATTATGAATAGTGTTCTTCTGTTTGTTTATTTTTCAAAAAATGTAAAGCCGTCACTGATTGGTCAGAAAAAAAAAACACTTTAAAATATAGATTTAATTTGTATGAAAGTTTAAAAAGAAGGAACTTTGTGTGTAATAAAAGCACAGTTTGGGATTGAGGAAGAATTCTGAGGTCGGTTGACCTAATGTCATTATTTTAACACTGAGTTTTGTTCTAAATGCTACATCCAGCTTATGTTGAGCAGCCAACAGAGTGTTGACTCTCTCAGCTGTGTTTCACTTGTGTTTCCATTATCTATAATTTGGTTTTGTGTCTGTAGATTTTGCTTTAATCAGTTCTGCTTTGTTGGGTTATTTCTTTAAGCATTTAGGACTTGTGTACCTTCTATAAATTAGCAGTATTTCCTTATAATTGGTATCTGAAAAGCTGTAGAATTTACAGAAAACCACTTCAATAAGCTTTAATTTGAAGTATATGTTTTATATGTGTAGTGGTTGAGTATCTTGAGTTTTTAAACCATCAACTGAACTATTCACCCTCTTTCCTTCAGACAGGAGCCTCAAAGACCACACACCGAGGCCTTTTGTTTATTACAGGAAGATTTTAGAGTTTATTAATTACTTTTGGTTATTTATTCATAAAGTTCAGTCTGAGAAACACATTTAAATGTTAAAAGCTTGGTTCCAAACTTTAGAATCTATTTATTTTGTGGGGGTGACCGAAACAGGAAACAGTGTAAATAATACAATCTGATGTCAGGTTATAGTTGCACTTAGTCAGTCAGTGAAACCTGATAATTACAATGATCTGCAGCAAAAAACACTTTCATAGTGAAGGTTCAGGAATATTAGAATCGTTTAATTTTACAATATGATTTTATTATTTGTGTTGAAACAAGGAGGAGCTTTTATATCCAAGTGATTTCATTACTTTCAGGTTATTATATAATGCAAGATAATAAAAATAATGTAAAAATTACAACATTCATTTTTATGTAATAATAATTGGGGATGGGACCGATACCGATACCATGTACTTGTTAAAGTTAACCGATACCAGGAACCGATACCAGTATCAGTATCGGGCCGATACCGATACGTTCTCGTTAAAGTTAAACGATTCCAGGAACCGATACCAGTATCAGTATCGGGCCAATACCAATACCATGTACTCATACTTGTTCAAATTAACCAATTCCAGGAACCGATACCAGTGTCAGTATCGGGCCGATACCGATACCATGTACTTGTACTCGTTAAAGTTAACCGATACCAGGAACCTATACCAGCATCAGTACCGGGCCGATACCGATACGTTCTCGTTAAAGTTAACCGATTCCAGGAACCGATACCAGTATCAGTATCGGGCCGATACCGATACCATGTACTCGTTAAAGTTAACCGATACCAGTATCAGTATCGGGCTGATACCGATACTGATCAGTATCGGGCTGATACCGATACTATATACTCTTACTTGTTAAAGTTAACCAAACATAGAAGAAAATAGAAGTATCGTATCGATACTCGGTATTGGCAACTAATCAGATTCAAGTATTGTATCGGTTTGAAAAAAGTGGTATCAGTGCATCCCTAATAATAATGTATGGTAAAAAAAAAAAGTTCTTATTAAAACTTTCCCATATTTATTCTTTTTTTGTTTAATAGTTTCCCCCTTTCAGTTTAGTGTATACTTTACTAGGATAGGGACAAAAATATACTTCACCAAGTGGTTGACCTGCCAGTTAAAATGTTAAAATGCCCTACAGAGGACATAATTAAGTTCAATACCAATAAAACAGAGTCTATATCTAATTTATTTCCAATAAAATCGGATTAATCAAACTGAAATTTGTGTTTATTTGATTAAATTGGAACCAAAGTGTTGATGAACCCTGATCAGAGGTCACTGGAGGCTAAAGCAGCAGAATAAAAAAGAAATCTCAGGTTCATCAAAAATATTAAACTTTATAAAGAAAATTAGAGGTAAAGACGGTTTCTGCCTCCCAAACCCAAACTGGGTTCTTTTGAGGAAAATTGAGCATCAGTTGGGATCGGGGTGTTGGGATTTGATCGAGTGTCAAAAGCAAGATATTCATTTATAAAGTAGTTCATAGATGTAATAGCATTAGAAGAGACGGGATCGCTCTCAAGCGTTTGCTGCGTGCATCTGATCTAATGGAAATGCGGTCCAGCCGTTCTGGGGGGTTTTGAACTTTCACCACCTTTTCTCGTTACTTCCTGTCACCTCTCAGTTTTCAAAAACCTTAAAAGTGCAGTGAAAATATCAGCGCACGATGATCAAATCTAGTAATTTATTAGAGTATTTTTACTCAAAATGATTTATTAAAATATATGAATGAATGAAAACGGAAACAGAAGGGGATCAGATGATTTTAAAGAATATTTCTTTCTCAGAGGCTGCATGGTGGCGCAGCTGGTTAGCACTGTTGCCTCGCAGCAAGGAGGTCGTGGGTTCGCGTCCCGGCTCTGCGGCCTCTCTGCGTGGAGTTTGCATGTTCTCCCCGTGCGTGCGTGGGTTTCCTCCGGGTACTCCGGTTTCCTCCCACAGTCCAAAGACATGACTGTCAGGCTAATTGGGCTGGTAAATTGTCCTTAGGTGTGAGTGGGTGTGTGGTTGTTTGTCTCGTTCGTCTCTGTGTGGCCCTGCGATGGACTGGCGACCTGTCCAGGGTGTCCCCCGCCTCTCGCCCCTTGACCGCTGGAGATAGGCACCAGCTGCCCCGCGACCCTCTGTGGAGGATTAAGCGGTTTCAGAAAATGGATGGATGGATGGATTTCTTTCTCAGTTTGTTTTAGGTTTATTTATTAATTCAAGGAACTTTATAAAGAACAAATCATGGGATCGAATGAACTAGTAGATTAATATTTAAGACTGGCTGCAGTGATTTTGTATTTGGGTTTATTATCTGTCTTAGAGGAGCAGGTAAAAGATTTTCTTCATCCTGATTCTTTTTCACTCATGCACTGTTTGCTGTAGCTGTCAGAGATTTGTGCTGATTGACGGACTGAGTTTTGTGCAAGTAAATGAGTGAAATAATTTAAACGATAAATTAAGAGAATGATCAGATTTAATTATATCATCTAAAAATAAAGTTTTCTACCTTTCAGCGGCGGATACTCTGTGTTTAACGCGTTTCATACCCTTCAGAAAATAAATAAAAGTGTAGTAACAGGTCGAGAAGCTTCAAGCCACAATGCATCTGCAGGTTGCACAAATATGCAAATGCCAATGCATGTTCTCACACACACACACATGCATCCACGCTGAGATGTTTTCTGTTTCATAGAATCTGGTCTTAACCACCACCTCTTTCCCCTGTTGAGAAGCGGTGACCACATGACCACAGCCTTTCTGCTGGTTGTCGAGTTTCAAATCATGGTCTCTGTTTTTGTCATGGAACTTGTTCTTCAACAACACACACACACGAGAAGCAGCTCAATAAAAGCAGAGCGCAGACAGACTGAAAACACTCGATCAGACGAGAAAGCAGATCTGACGAGATGATGAAGATGATGAAGAACCCCGTCATTCTGGCCACCTGCCTCTTGATTTTCTGCTCTCTGACCGTCCTCGCCTCTGACAGTAAGCTCACTGCATATACTTCTAAAAGAAATATTTGTTTAATTAGTTTAAAATTCACTTTTATTGTCAAGTTCTTGCAAATAGGAAAAAAGATCAAACTTTTTTTTTAATTTAGCAATTAATGCAGTTTATTTAACTGAAAAAAGCCAATTTATTATTATTTTTTCTGATGAATTTAAACCTAATTTCTCTCTCCATCATCATTTCAGACGGCTTCGGTCCGGATCAGTGCTGCTTCAAGTTCCGGTCCAAAACCCTGAAACCGTCCAGTGTGGTGAGCTTCAAAAGGATAGACGCACTGTGTCCATTGCAAGCTGTTCTGTAAGTGTCTGATTTATTGCTCTGTGAATTTTAGTTCACATATTTTTAATAGATTTTGATGTTCTTACTAGGGATGCACCGATACCGGTATCGTTACCGATACCAGAAACCGGTATCGGTTAAAGTTACCCGTTACCAGGAACCGATACCAGTGGCTTCACTGTCTGTGACTTGTGATTTCTGTTGTAGTTTCCTATATTGAACACTAGGGGGAGCTATTGAGCTAAAGAGGAACAGTGTGGGTTGAGAGTTGGAGATGGTGCCAAATAGTTCATTTTATTTGGTTAAAATGTGGAAAACTGCAATAATTTCACTGTGAAATCACAGAAAATGGTTATTTTTCACCTTATATTTTAGTTTTGTGATCATTTTTTATTTTTTTTAATCTAACTCAGTTATTTGTTGTAAAAAGCAGAGAAGAAAAAATAAAACCTGTATTCCAATTTGTTGCATTTTTTTGTGTGGTAGAAGTATCGGTATCGGTACTCGGTATCGGCGAGTACTCAGATTTAAGTATCGGATCGGTTTTGAAAAAAGTGGTATCGGTACATCCCTAGTTCTTACATTTAAAACCTTTAACAAAAACTCATAAAATCCAAAGTTAAAACACTTCTTGTGACTTCAGCAATAATTATTGCACATTCTGTTCGTAAAATCTAAATAATGTAATCATTTTTTGTTGTTTCTGTGTTAGGTTAAAGACAAAGAGAGGTGCTGAGATCTGCGCCAACCCTAACCAGGAGTGGGTGAAGACGATCATCGACGCCAAGGAGAAGGCCTGGACTAAAGCTCTGAAAAGCACCACACCCTCTGAGTGACCCCATGGTGACATTTACTATAAGCTTTCTCCCTTTTTTGAACTGAGAATTTAATATATACATATATTATTAAATGCAAAATCCATAAAAATGACTTATTTTTTTATTGCTGTTTCTGTATTTTATGCTCTGATTTGGTCAACTGTGATAGAATCAAAACAAACAAACAAAAATGAATAAAATCATAAATTATATTGTATTTGTGTGCAACATTTTTTTTTGTCTTTCCGTAGACAGCATGTTCAAAACATTTGTCTCGCACATCGTTCTCATCAAATCTGCTGTGGTTTCTGGTCGATAAAACCACAGGAAGCTGTAATCTGCACCACAAAGATTTGAATGTTAAGCACAGAACCGCTTAAAACACATCTAAAAAATATATTAAATCAGTAAAACTAAACTTGTTGAACAGATTAATAGAGTCTAAACATTTTGTGATTACAAAAAAAATGACAGCGAATAAGCACAGGTCACAACTTTAGCAGATTTGTGTGTTGGGAGTGTTTTACCTAAATGACCAGCAGGGGGCACTCTTTAACAGGTTGATACTGCTTTAAGTGGACAGCATCAACATGATAAATAGTTTAATCTCATTTCTAAAGGCACTCCAGACAACAGAAGCCCACTCAGCTGACGTTAGGAGGCTTTTGAACCTGATGAACATCAAAGCAAATCAGAAATAAACCCTTTTAGATGTCCTCAGAGCTGGATCCAACATATATGAGGTTTGTTATGCTTTAATGTTTCAAATCAGCAAACAAATTTCAATATCAGACAAAGATAACCTGAGTAAATGTAAAATGCAGTTTTCAAATGATGATTTCACTTATTAAGGGAACAAAGCTATCCAAACTAACACTATCTAACAACTCCGGAGTGTTTTTAGCTCATGATTCCTGATTTTTCCCATCTCTCCCTGCTTGAACACAGCTGATTTCTTTGAATGAGTGATGAACTGCTCCAGTAGAAAGCAGTGAAGGCTGAGGAGACATTTCAACAGGTAGATTTAGGGCTTTCTGAGCAGAAACAATGCTAACGTTTTGACGGCAGTGATTTAAAACGGACACTAGGGGGTGCTAAAAACAAGCAAAACTACATAGTATGAATTTAAGATGTTGTAAGTTCTTTTATTCATGAAATACCTTAGAACTGAACATGGTGTGTTGGTTTTTGAGATCTTTTAGCCTGTTGTTTTACAAAATTCATGATACCATTAGGCAATGATTTTATCAGTTGTAAGGTTTGTGTTTTTTTTTGTGTTTTGTTAGCTCTGAGGCATTCTTGTATTATGTGAAGTATTACATTGATGGGGGACATTGTAAACAGATATTAGTAAGTAAGTAAGTAAGTACATAAGTAAGTAAGTAATTAAATAAGTAAGTAAGTAAGTAAGTAAGTACGTAACTACGTAAGTAAGTAAGTAAGTACATAAGTAAGTAAGTTAGTACGTAAGTAAGTACGTAAGTAAGTAAGTAAGTAAGTAAGTACGTACATAAGTAAATAAGTAAGTACGTAAGTAAGTACGTACATAAGTAAGTAAGTACATAAATACGTAAGTACATAAGTAAGTAAGTACGTAAGTAAGTAAGAACATAAGTAAGTAAGTACATAAGTAAGTACGTAAGTAAGTACGTAAGTAAGTAAGTACGTAAGTACGTAAGTAAGTACGTAAAGTTTATTTATATAGCACCTTTCAAAGTGCTTCACAAAACAGAATCAAACATGATAAAAACAAATAAAATCAATAAAACAAACAAACAAACATAAAGAGGAGCTTGACCATGTAGGGCCCTGAAAGTTAGAGTCAGGATTTTAAAATGAACTCTACATTTAACAGGTAACCAGTCAGAGACCTCAGAATAGGAGTGATGTCATCTTTTCTGTTTGCTCCAGTGAGGAGCCTCGCTGCAGAGTTCTGGACCAGCTGAAGGCCAGAAAGGGCTTTTTGGTTCAAACATGTGAAAAGTGTGTTACAGTCATCTAGACGGGAGGAGATAAAAGCATGAAGAACCATTTCCTGTTCAGGTTTTGAAACCAACTTTCTCAGTTTGGAAATATTTCTCAGATGATAAAACCAGTTTCTGACCAGCTGTTTTGAGTGACCTTCAAGAGACATTGATTGGTCGAAAATAACACCCAGATTCCTCAGGTTTGACTTTACAGCAGAACGTAAATGTCCGATATGTTGACTATTACATCGTGTGACATGAAAATCTCATCGTGTTCTATCGTCATGGTTCTGAGGTGATGGTTGTGAGTTTGAGACACCAACTCCTGTGACACTGCTGATGAAAACTGCAGCCAGCGGTTGATGCGATCTTCTGAACGGCTTCATCCAAGCTGGATCCTATCTCCAGCAGTCACAGGGTGAGAGGCAGGGGACACCCTGGACAGGCCGTGGCGGTTGTGCATTTTCTATTTATTCAGACTACGCTTTCTGATATTTTCATTTTCTTGCTTTTCCGAAACCTGTAAGTGAGAAAAGCACCAAAGACAGGAGAAACGAAACCTCCAGTGATCTTATTCAGCTGAACTTATTTACCATAAAAAGGAAAGAAAACCTCCTTTTAGGGCTGAACGTCACCTCGGCTGACGTCGGCACTCTGACATCACTGATATGACTTTAAATAGTTTTAGACCCAGATTTTTATTTCCACCACCCACACCCCCCTTATGCTGCTTCATATGTATGGACACATTTCTAGGAGTGACTCCTCCATCTAAGCTGAGGAACGAAGTTTTATTGGCTCCACATGTGACCCGTCAGAGGAGATGGTCTGATTAGACTCTGGAGGACCTGCTGCATGGATTTACATAGTAATTAGAATGAAAACTGAAGTGGCTTGAGTGCCTCCTCTTCGCAACTGTGAGGCTGTTTTTCAAAACATTGAGTGAATATATCAGAACAATAAGTGTTTCTCCTGTTATAAGAGACATGAAAGAGAATTATAAGATCTTTTGATCAACAAAAGTTTCACATGACTATTTGTTATCTTGAAAAAGCTCATTTGTGAAAATCTTGGTGGTGTCCTATTAAATTTACATAAAGCCAAGCTGCCTGACAGCATGACCTACCTGTGGCAGGAGAAAATTAGGACAAAGCAGATGCAAGCAGCTGGAGGTTTTACAGTCAACAGAGTAGAAATTAATATTTAAAATGTTCCATTACAAGTCAAACTTAATAGTAGGGGTTATATTAGATAAATGCAATGTGCAAATATATAATATACATAAAGTTTGACCCTTGTTATTGCTAGGGACTCATTTTTAAACATTTTTTCTTAATACTGGTAGAGCAAAATATACACATCATTAATTATTAACCAATACACATTACTACATAATACTTACCGGTACACTGCCTACCAAAACCAGGATGATATAGACTTTGACATTTCATAGAGTTGACCCTGTAGACAGAAAATTATTGTTTTGGCAATCCATGAATCATTTAATCCTAAAGCACCAACATTTATTTTAACGTTCATGTTCAGAAAACTTTTCAAGCAAGGTTTAAACCACAGTGGTCAATGAAGATGTTTACAACTCACCGAAGCCTGACTCCTGTAACCGAACATGTTATTTAATGAGAAATTCTTCAGTTTTGATCGTTGTTTGAATTTGAAATTTTTCTGTGACTAATATGTCTATGACTTGCTGCTGAAAAGCAAAAGGTGGGCGGTTATGTGTTATGTTTGTGTGTGTGAGTGTGTATTCTTGTTTTTATTACCTCTCTAGGACCTTCTGTGGTAAAATCACTTACCTGGTCAGGACCAGCTGTCTTTAAGAGGACAAAAGCCCGGCTGTAACCTATATAGACAATATTGGACAATTTTACCACAAATTACTTATGACCTTATTGCAGCCTTTCCTCAAACCCCATTTTATCATGCATTCTGCACTTTGGTGGATAATCTACAGGTGATAAATGCCTATTTTATAATTTTTTTACTATAGTTATGTTATATATTTACATCATAAAATATAAATGATTATATAGTTTTTATAAAATTAGCCAATAAATTGTTCAATTAAAAAATGTTTTTTTCTAAATATTCTAAATATATTCTAAATATTAGGCTATTTCATATTTCAGGCTTTAACAGAAGAAGTTAAGTTTAGAGATAAGGTATGATTTAAGTTTAGGTGATTAGGGATAGGGTTAAGGGATTAGAGTTAGGCACATATTGGCCATGGTTAAGGTCTGATCTGATAGGCCTGAATGGAAGTCAATACAAATGTCTAATAAAGATATAAATACAAATGTTTGTGTTGGTTAGCATCATATAACATGAACCACTTGGATGGATTTTGCATCAGTCTACCACTGATTAGTGTGAACCCAAATCAAGATGACTGCTACAGCTAATCAGCATTATCAAACCCAAAAATGGTTATAATTCTGTCCGTTTCATAGATATTTAGGTAAATCTTAGTAGTAAAAAGTCTTCCACCACACATAGTTTCAGTGCAACATGTTCATTGCTCAAAACTTTGGCCATAATTGTTCAAGTCAGCTTTACTTATCTAACATGTGGAAGCAATTATCACCAGCAGGCAGGTATAAGTCCTAAATTCAAACTAAATGTACATGAACAAACCACAATGCAACATAAAAACAATAGAAGATCTGACAATGAACTGAGGGAAACAATTGACAGGAACTATAAATGAACAGATCACAAAAATACAAACAAAACTGAAAGTATTCCGAAAACAAAAAACTAACATACCACCAGCACATTCCAACCCACAGGTAATCAACCTTAGCAAATACTCAATGGCTGTAACTCACCAAATATTCTAAAATGTTAAAGGATAGCAACAGATCCTGCAATTTTGCGCAGGATTGAATAAAACATAAATTTTGAGATTTGACAAAATTTGCTATAACTCTATAATTTTTCTACAAGAGATGTTCATAGTATAAATCATCAAAGGTACCGGGTGATCCTTAAAGGAATGTCTGATCTTTATTTTTAAATTTCACTTTTTATCATAATTTAAGAAACACAAATCCAAGCATCAAATGAAGACTGAAACTAAAAACCTTCTCTGTCAAAAAATGTGGTGCAATTGAATTTTTCTATGCAGGTTTTATATATATATATAAATATATATATATATATATATATATATATATATATATATATATATATATATATATATATATATATATATATATATATATATATATATAAAGAAAATCCTGAACTGTAACTTCAAAGGAAAAAAACTGAATATTTTTTCATCCCTGCTGCATCAACCATGATGCTCTTTGTGAATTAGGAATTATTGGGTGAAGAAGATCAGTGTGTTGCCGTGGGACTTAACTTTTAGTTTCTGCACAGTAATATATGAAATATTTATGTTTGTAAATGTATTCATTAGGGATGTTCCGATACCACTTTTTTCAAAACCGATCTGATACCGATACTTAAATCTGAGTACTCGCCGATACCGAGTACCAATACTTCTACCGCACAAAAAAATGCAACAAATTGGAATACAGGTTTTATTTTTTCTTCTCTGCTTTTTACAACAAATGACTGAGTTAGATAAAAAAAAATATATATTAATAAAAATGATCACAAAACTAAAATATAAGGTGAAAAATAACCATTTTCTGTGATTTCACAGTGAAATTATTGCAGTTTTCCACATTTTAACCAAATAAAATGAACTATTTGGCACCATCTCCAGCTCTCAACCCACACTGTTCCTCTTTAGCTCAATAGCTCCCCCTAGTGTTCAATATAGGACACTACAACATAAATCACAAGTCACAGACAGTAGTGATGTGACGTTCATGAACGAACCGAATCTTTTGAACGGCTCTTCACTGTGAACGAGGAGAACCGAGTCTTTGTAAAGAACCGTTCATTGTTTTGGGGGTGACTGTAAGCACTATGCATGCCTGCTTTGTATTCACTTTTTAATTTCATGACGAAACAAACAAAAGCCTGTTAATGCAGGCAGGGGGTCTGAGGGTGAAAGGGAGGGGTGTGGAGAGGAGTTATTGTTGGGAAAGGGCTTGGGTGATGAATCGGTTGGAGGTGTGAATGGCTGTTTTTCAATAGGATGAGTTGAAACTTTCAAGATAACAAAAGAAGTCAAGCTGCCTTCATTGTCAAAGGTGCAGCTGTGCCAATGGGTGTGGCTGTCAGTTGCAAACAGACCACTTATCAGTGTTAATTGGTCCCATCACTAACAGACAGTGAAGCCACTGGTATCGGTTCCTGGTATCGGGTAACTTTAACCGATACCGATATTGGTATCGGTGCATCCCCAGTATTCATGTTTGTTTGTGAAAGTAGAGTAAGGCGTGAACACCTGATGACAATTAAAGCTGAAAATTTGTCAATCAAAGACTTCGATGTGATAAAAGCTGCTGTGGCATTGAGCAGAAACGGTCTTCTACTGAAGGTCCCCGCTGCTCTATCCTCATATTAAAAGAACATTTGTTCATTAAATGCTGAACGAAAAGCAATGCGCTGTAATACACTCGACTGGGGAATTCGTGTGGTGCTATGAACAACTAAAGGAAAATAAAAACAAGAGAAACATAAAAGCTAGTGAGAGTCAGTCAGTCAAAAGATGGAGATAAAAAGGGACGAGAAAGAGTTTACAGTCGCCGTGGTGATCCAGTCACAAGTAAGGAACACAATGAGAGCACACACACAAGGACACACACATGTATAAATAACCGGTGGGTGATGTCAGCTTTTCCTGACAGATGGGATCAACATAAATTAGGTCTTGTGACACTGAAGAGACTGAGTGTGTGTGTTCACAGCAGAAAATGGGTGGAAAAGAGAGGTTCACACACATCTCACAATTATTATTTTATCATGTTTTCAGGTTCGTTTGACTTTAAGATCACCTGAGTTTTTACAATAACATAAAAGCAACTTCAAAGCAATACTTTTCCCATCACGTTGTCATGGTAATAAGCATTAGCACACACACATAGAATGTCTGCGATGGAGTTCAGCTGTCCGGATTTCTCAGACACACGATAACGCTGCTTTGCATGACAAAAAGAGGGGGAAAAAACGGAGTCAAACCTCTTCGCGTTGCAGCTGCATCGATGTGTGTCTCTCAAAGATAAAAGGAAATTAAAAGTGGGAATTAAAGTGAATTTACAAGAGGAAGACCCAAAAAACGGAGAGATCAATATCTTCTGTATAATTACCTACAGCTTCTTGGGTTGCTAGGAAACCAAACGGGGATGAGAGGGAGACAGAAGAAAAAAAAAAGAAAAAAGATGAGACGGACAGAGAGGCTAATGCAAAGACTAATTTCAGGGTTGTGCTGATTTCCAGCATGTCTCCTTTTTGTTTGATTCAAGATGACAGAAGAGGAGGAAAAACGAAAGTCAGAGATAGCGTTGCATCTTATAGGAGAGTGGGTGCATGAATAATTACTGAGATATTGACATTGGCTGTCTCTTCATTGCCCCCCCCCCCTCTTCTCCATGGTTTCGTGTCATCCATCACCCTGACCGCCCTCTGTCCCTCGTCATCACCTCACCTTTTTGTGTCTATTCTGTTTCTCACCTGCTCTTGCGTTTCTTTCACTAATTTTCCCACAGCTTCAAACATGAAAAAGCCACAATTAGGCTTCAAATTCAACATTATAGCAAACATATGCTCACCAGTATCACAATTCTCCTGCTCATTTATTAAAATTCTAACAGACAAACATCATTTGGGAGCATTAAGCTGCAGGTGCATTAACTTCATCGACTGTCTCCGTTTAGATGCTTCGAAGTGCAGCTTGTTGAATGTGACCTCATTGAAGTGCAACATTAGACGGCTCGCTGTTTCTTTAAATGGAGAGGGAGGAGCAAAGGAGGAGCAACAGGGGGAGGAGAGGAGAGAGAGAGGGAGACGTAGTAGAAAAAGAGGAGTTGTGTTTATGCTCCCTTTTTGTGGAGAGCTGTGTGGATCAGGGAGGATTTTCATTTTGGAAAAAAAAGACAGGAAAAACATGCAATGATCCAAGATTTTTCTGAAGGCATTCAGAGAATTTAAGGGGGAATTATCCCAATTTCAGCTTTTTATTTTTTTTTTTTTTTTACGAGCATGACGGACGTGGAATCAGCCTGCAGAAATCACTGACCTCTGGGTGTTTCTTTTTTGTATTTCAAGGACCTGGAGGGGATCAACAAAGGAACATTTTTAAAGTTTTAAATTAGAATTCATGCTTTGAGAAAATTCCAGCCTCTTAAGGACAAATGATACACTGAAAATGTTTTAATGAACATTTAGGTTAACTTTGGGAAAACATACAGCAAATGTAGTTCACAAAAACTCACCATTTCATCATAAGCTACTTTTGGAAGATTTATTACTTATTTTTAAGTAAATGTGACGTTCGCTTTTGAAGAGTGAGATATTTTTTCCCCCCTTCTACTAAATTCCATCCCAAATTTTCAAGTTTTAATAAAGAAATAGGAGGAAAAATCAATGGCACAGAAAGAAGGAGGACCAGAGCAGGGGCGCATCAAGACAGAGGACAGTTTGGGAGCCAAAGCCATGTCGGGGGTCCCCACAGCAGGTGGAGGAGTGGTGGTCGAGGTCAGGGAGAAGAAAGGACCTCTGCGGGCTGCAATACCCACAATGCCTTTCCCTCTGGCTGTCATTTGTCTCTTCCTGAACACCTTCATACCTGGACTTGGTGAGTTGGAAACCTCTCTCTCTCTCTCTTTTTTTTTGCATCAGTAATTCCTCTCACTAAGTTGAGTGCATCTGTGTGTTTTACATGTTTTACTCTTAAATACATATGAGATAAGACAGCGAGATACCCTTTAACACCTTGTCTGCTCAGGTGTATGCACACACCATTTACTGTAGGTGTTAATGCACTGCAGCTGCAAAGGTCATCATTGTAGGTGTTAGAGAAAGCTCACCGGTGTCATCATCATAGCAGTGAGAATGGATATATTATCTCTGGATGGACTCATTGTCATTTTTAGCAGAATTAGCACTTTATCAGCCTTCTAAACACCAGATTAGTGTTGACTGAAACATCACCTGGACTTATTCTGAGACAGTCTCAAGTGGTTTTAGTACTTCCTATTAATTGCGTCCTTTTTTCTTCCTTTGGGGAATGGCTGTTGTCATTTTTATTAGATGCAGCTAAAATAGGAGCAAATTACGCCTAAAAATGTGGTGTTTTAAATCTATTAGTCAGAGGATTATGATGCGGCTGCATGGTGGCGCAGCTGGTTAGCACTGTTGCCTCGCAGCAAGGAGGTCGTGGGTTCGCATCCCGGCTCTGCGGCCTCTCTGCGTGGAGTTTGCATGTTCTCCCCGTGCGTGCGTGGGTTTCCTCCGGGTGCTCCGGTTTCCTCCCACAGACCAAAGACATGACTGTCAGGCTAATTGGGCTGGTTAATTGTCCTTAGGTGTGAGTGGGTGTGTGGTTGTTTGTCTCGTTCGTCTCTGTGTGGCCCTGCGATGGACTGGCGACCCGTCCAGGGTGTCCCCCGCCTCTCGCCCCTTGACCGCTGGAGATAGGCACCAGCTCCCCCGCGACCCTCTGTGGAGGACTAAGCGGTTTCAGAAAATGGATGGATGGATGGATTATGATGCATAAGTGAAAACTAGAAAAAATTGTAAATGCCCCCTAGTGGTTGGCTGCAGTATACAGTGGGACATTTTCCTGACTAAAAATAGAAATAGCCCTCATTTATTTATAACTTGTGGCTGCATTATTTTTTTTCTAACATATTTTTTGGTTTTTTAATTTCATGCTTAAAAAAAACCAAAATCATTATTTTACAAATAGGCTGGACTATTACCAACAACTACAATGAACGATGCAGTTTTGTTGGTCTTTGGATAAAGTTTGAAGAGAAAAAACTAAAAAAAAAAGCATTTTAACAAAGGAGCCAAGACTCCTGTAATAGATCAGTCTGCAGATGAGTATAATGCAACAGAAAATGAAAACTGTTAAATAGCTTCTACTGTAGTGAAAAAGTTTCGTTTTTTATAGTTTGGGTGCTGGAGGAGCAAATCAGTGTTTGCTTTTTTATGGACCAATCAGAAACTTTTAAATCCCTCTACAGTTGTTTTTTCGGAGCTGAGACTGCTTTGAAACAGGGACACAGATTATAGGAAGAAAACATTTAACTTCTCTGTTGCAAATGGAAAGTAAAGCCATCCTTTAGAGGTGCAGCCATGCTATAATTTGGAAGCAGCATTCGTGCACTCGGGGTTTGAAGCTAAAAGTCCCGTCTACTCATGGAAAATTAATATTTGAACACGCAGCATCAAAGTCAACACCTGGTAAAAATGTATCTGAGGTGTATTTTGATTTTCCAGTAAAGCAAATGTTCCATTCAGTTACATGGAGGGGGCGGGACTTAAACTTTGTCCTGGAACCAGCTACTGAGGGACTCTTGTTCTGGCTTTAACTTCCTGGTTGTATTCAGAGGTCTAGTTTATATTTATGCTGATGATCAGAAGCTAAAAAGCTAAAAAGACAGCAAATGGTAACGATACCGCCAGTCAGAAAACAAAAACCTAAATATATTTTGTTTCTTTGTTGTCTGAATGCAACACAGGTCATCCCTTGGTCTACACAAGTGTAATGTATGGAGCTAATAGCGCCACCCTATGGTCACTTTATTTAAACTTTTGTTTTCGGGTTGAAATCAGTTTATTTAACTTATTTGATGACACCAACAATTCTTAAAGATATTGTGTGAAACCAGGGATGTACCGATACCACTTTTTTCAAAACCGATCCGATACTTAAATCTGAGTACTCGTCGATACCGAGTACCGATACTTCTACCGCACAAAAAAATGCAACAAATTGAAATACAGGTTTGATTTTTTCTTCTCTGCTTTTACAACAAATAACTGAGTTAGATAAAAAAATATTAAAAAATGATCACAAAACTAAAATATAAGGTGAAAAATAACCATTTTCTGCGATTTCACAGTGAAATTATTGCAGTTTTCCACATTTTAACCAAATAAAATGAACTATTTGGCACCATCTCCAGCTCTCAACCCACACTGTTCCTCTTTAGCTCAATAGCTCCCCCTAGTGTTCAATATAGGAAACTACAACAGAAATCATAAGTCACAGACAGTGAAGCCACTGGTATCGGTTCCTGGTATCGGGTAACTTTAACAACCATATCGGTATCGGTCCGATACCAGTATCGGTATCGATACCAGTATCGGTATCGATACCAGTATCGTATTGGTGCATTCATTTCACAGTGAAACCACAAATATGCCTTTTTTTCTATTTCAAGGCATTTCACACTGGTACTGGTAAATTATTATGTAAAATGACACCACTGTACTGGTGAGCTCAACATGATAAAAACAAAAACTAACTAACTAACCTGTGGTGCTGTCAGACAGGAACCAGATGCAGATTATGTCATCGTGAGTTTGCCTTCCTGTCCACATTTTGCTCTAAAGTACCAGCTCTTCATCCTGCACACTGTTGTCTTTGTGTGTCACATTATGTAACAACATCTGGCAGGTAAAGAGTAGACACACAAACCTGCACACACACTCAACACGCTCCATCTTCGCTGACATCCTCAAGTTGTGTAGATTTAAATTTTTATTTTGGGGGAAAAAAAGTAAAAAGTTTAAACAAAAGTCAAACTTTTTCTCGATGGAAGAATAAGGAGAGCAGCTGATGACGCCTGCTTGGTGTTTTTTTTTTTTTTTTCTGCGTCTGCCCTCTTTATTCTTACTATTTTCACCCACATCCAACAGTCTAATCGCTGCAATCTGACAGCAATAAAAGCTGAATTATTGCGAGAGCTCTAAAATTTAATAAAAAGGTCAGTAAACAGTAATCTCCACTTTTTGACAGGAACGAGTGTGTCGCCTCAAAACGTGTCCTCGACTTGTGCAGAAAGCATCAAGGCGACGCTTCACCTCCGCGTGTCTGAGTGTGTTCTCAGACTGTGTGTGTGCGTGGAGGTCTGCCTGAATGCCTTGACATTTCATTGAATGGCTGTGGCTAGTTGCCATAACAACGATGACTAAAATGTGCGTGCGTGTGTGTATGTGTGTGTGTGTGCGTGCATATCTGTGTGCCACAGCCATTTGGCTCTAATTGACTGAGACTGGAAAACAGCGTCTTGTTCGATTCAACCTGCAGCCAAAATAGAATCAAAAATGTTGAGATGTGTAATTGAATTTGGACCGGAGCCGAACACAAATATCCCCCCAGATGCCCGTGCACGTGAGCAACACATCAGTGACAGGATGTCTTGTGAAGCATCACCTGACACGTTGGTATTGTTTTTGCAGAAAAACAGCCCTGTGATGATAGTTTACTGAGATTAAAAGCATCTGGGAAAAGATGGGTTTAAAATATGTTTATAAATCACAACGTGTCATGCAAATGTATGTCCAATTTGCACAAAACCTCAACTGGGCAGAGCAAACTCAGCTCAAGAGGTAGTTGGTGCAGAGAGCAGTACTCCGACGTGAGTGTGTAATTTTCCAGCTGATCAATAAATAGATTTGAGTCAGACCACTTTTGTAATGAGAGACATTCTCCAGATGTCTCTCATTACAATCAGCTGTCTGCCTGATTGATCTGCAGGACGGTAAATGTCCACGTCAAACACTTTAATCCATCTGCTCGTCTGATTCCTGATTCCTCCGACACACGAAGCATCGACTCCTTCAAAAGACACACAATCAGTTCAATGAGCGTGACAGGAGAACAAACAGTAACCAATCAGCATCCTGCTGTGCTCAGCCACGGGGATATTTTCAACTGGCTGCGCTCGCCTTTCTTTGGCACCCCAGGCATTAAATGACAAACGCAGGAGCATGCCGAACTATTTTTAGTTCGCGTTGATTTGCTCCGGAGACATCTGCTTAAAACACGTAGCTCGATAACCAACAATAAGCTGAAAGGACGTTAATATCAACCAGATTTATTGGTCTTCAGTGAGGGGATTTCAGAATTCAGACTAAACTTTAGCGTGAGGACATTTTCAGGACAATTTACAAGTGAATTCATGCCAGAGTGGAGCAAGGAGTGACTGGGAGGTTAATGGCGAGTGGGTGGCCATGCTGATGACATTTCTATCAGTGCCCTTTTCAACTTGATTGCATGTTACTCACTGACATGAATGCAAAAAGATTCATCATTACAGAGAAGTCTAACAAAACCCCTAAAGAGAATCAGATCTTCTTCCTCGTCCGCTTCTTCCATGTGACCACAAGCAACATCTTTAAAGGCATACTTTGCAACTTTTTCATATTTTAAATCTTCTCCTTGAGCCAGTATGTGCAAATCTGACCCTTTGCATCTGCTGCTTGGATCCAGAATACCACGTTTGTAACTTCTGAGTCTCTGGTCCGGTGTCCTGAAGTCTCACAAAGCCACGTATCTCACGAGGGTTAGGCTAACCCAAAGTGGCTAGCTGTTATGCTAGCTCCGGAGTGTTTTTAGCTCATGATTCCTGATTTTTTCCCATCTCTCCCTGCTTGAACAGCTGATTTCTTTGAATGAGTGATGAACCGCTCCAGTAGAAAGCAGTGAAGGCTGAGGAGACATTTCAACAGGTAGATTTAGGGCTTTCTGAGCAGAAACAATCGTGCTGCAGTGATTTAACTCGAACACTAGGGGGCGCCAAAACAAGCAAAGTATGCCTTTAACAACATAATATTAAAAGTCTTATCATTAGCAGCTAATAAAGTGTTTTTAAAACTATAAAATGCTCAAAAGTTATTTTAAAACCACACAATATAAATATGGTGACTCAAAAAAGGTTTAAACCAGAGGTCCGACCGCTTTTCCACTATTAGTGTGGAGCGATGATGTCCATAATAGATCAATGTTAATATGTCATGTTGATATTATTGAACATTTTCAACATAAAATACCCTGCTGGTTTAAAAAACTATGTAAAAATATTTTTTTTAAATAGAAGTTTACCATAATCCTAGACCCCCTGGTGAGAACAGCTATAAATTATTTGAGGTTGCCTGCATTACGGCATTGATTTAAAACAAACACTAGGGGGAGCTATAAACAAACCAAAACCGCATAGTATGCCTTTAAATGCTGAACATACATTCATTTAAATGCATTTCTTGTTTTATGTTATATTAACTCCATGGATTCATTTGGGTGCCAAACTCATATATTTTTAGCAAACCCTTTAAAAGATGTGACATTAAAAGTGAGCCAGAGCTTCGCCTCTGGTCCAGTTTCAACAGTTTGCATCAGCTAACTTTAGCTACTAAGATTCTGCTCCCAGCAACACAACAACACAAAACCCCCCAAAAAGCACGCACACCAGACCAAACACAAAACAGATGCATCTCTTCGGTTTGGAGCATCTGATGTATATTTTATATTGTCAGTATGTGAACATATTTATAGTTTTAACAGTCCTATTATATGACTCTTATTGGCTGATTATCAATATGCTGCTGCTGTGTGTTACATGCATTAGTGTTACTGATACAGAGGCACTTCAGGGACTCCCTAAAGTAAACAGCAGCAGGTTAAAGCATGTTCTGAGATTAAAAAGCCTCCTGATCACCAGCTCTTCTGTTGCAGCGTCTTCACAGATATAAAGTGACATTTCAGCCTGAGATCAGATTATGTGGGAGGCAGAGGTCACATGTCTTTGTGTGTCTTAGTGTGCAACAGAGTGAGGCTGATGACATGTGAGACTCGGTGAACTACTGACTGAGTCGTGTTGACGTCTTATATCACCAAAATGTGTGTGTGTGTGTGCACAATATTAGACAAACCGACGTACCTTTAGTCTGGTCTCAGTGAAAAATGTGATATAATCTCAGTTTGTGTGAGTGAATAAGCACCTTTCTCATGTCAAAAACCACAAAGTGCATCACAGTAAAACAAGCAAAGAAAACACAAAATGTTGTTTATCTCTTGTTTGTCTCTGAGGTGTGAAAAAGTGTAACAAAACACTTCTATAGATTAACGATACACAAAAATGAGGTCTAAGCAACAGAACAAAAAACTTCCAGGTCTTTATCGCTATTTCAGCACCTGAGCAGTGAGCAGCAAAATGTTAAAAACATAAAAATTTAAAAAATCATCAAAATATATTTAAAAGAATATGATACAAATTTGTTTTTGTCTTCTGGAATATCAGCAGATCTACTGGCACTGGTCTCCTTTTAGGTGAAACAATACTGTTAAACAGCAGGAATGGCAGCAGAAGAAGAGTTGTGAACCAAAAGAAGAGATGTCTAGGAGGTCTATGCTTTATACACAAACTTTTTTCGAACTTTTCTGCCTTTTTTTAAAGAAAGAAAGGAATAATTGTCTCCACAGCCAAGATCAATGGTGAACAGGCAGAGTGGGTCTCAACTCACAAATATTTAGGAGTTAATAAATTGTGTTTTAACCATTGTGCCAAATATAAATGCATGAAATTGCAAAAAAAGATCAAATAAAATAATTCTCAGGAAACTGACATATTTAGGTTAGATAGTTGCAGTCTCATATTATTTTATAAATGATAAATTATAGTGTTTTTATCCTTTGTTCTGGTTTGCACTTTGGGAAATATGCATGCTCAGGTTCATTACAGCGCGGTATCAGATTAGCCAGTTGGGAGTTGATCTGGCGTCTGCAGCTCAGCTGTACAATCAGCTGATTTTTCTAAAGTTGGATGAAATTCAAGTGTATATCCTCTGTTCCTGGAGTTTGTTAACAGCAATAGGTTGAAGGCAGAATTCCACAAAAGAAAATTAGAACAACCCCTGACCATAGGTCACTTCAGCCCACAGCGATCAGACTGCATCATAACCGACTATCTGCTGCGTTTTCATTCACATTTATGGTATATTTTACCTTAGCTATTTTATATTTTATCCCATTGTCCTTGTTATCTTGTATTTTGCAGGATAATCAAGTTTACCTTGACCTTTATCTTCACACTGTCCTTATTTTAGGGCCTATGGGGTTTTCTAGTTTTTTGGGGTCAATTTGACCCCCGAGGACAGCATGAGGGTTAAAAAAAACTACTTTGCAGAGATTTCTACTCATGGTGCACAGATTAAATCAGTGCAAACAAGCTGATAATTCTTGATTTAATCCTAAACTGCGCTGACATGCAGCTGACCCAGTTGTGTTAACCCCTCTTGTCTCAAAGTTTTAGTTTGTGCATCTCAAAGAGATCCATCAGCTCTTTTGAAGTGAGGTTCTGTGGAAATATTCCACTCAATTAATATCTTACCTGTTGTAGAAAGCTTTTTGAACAGCCTTAACTTGGAGGAAACAGATGAGCTAAAGGCTAATAGTCTTAAAATGTTAACAACCTCAAACATAACAGTTATGCAAATTCTACTTTATGAAATTTCATGATCATTTCAGCAGAATTATTATGAGAAAGTCTCTGGCTGGAATTTTCCCAACCCTAACCCATTTCTGCTGCAAAATAACCAGAATAATGTAAATAATCCTGAGGTTGGGTTTAATTTAGGACAGTAACTGACCCAAGAGAAGTGTTGCTAATAAAATAGTTTGTAAAACTAAATAAAAAGCAGCATCTAAAAGTGATTTTATAACACGAGTAGTCACAGGAGTCAAAGCCGTCTCTACAATTCAACAGAACTAGTTGCCGCTCCATCTGTGAGCCCCTCCGACCTCCAGCTTCTGACTTGTTAAATGTGATGTGACAGCAGTGTTCCATTTGTTTCCGTCCCCAGCAAAAACACCGTCAGAGGGCTCTAAATATGTCCAAGTATTACATCCAAGTCACTAAAACGTGCTCCGATTTATACGACTTTAAATGTTCCCTTGCTTATCTTTATCACTCATTTGTGCAGCTGCAAACATTTTACTGTAATATGATTCTTTTTGCTGTGCTTTAAAACAATAATTGCTCTGGTTTGGCCAACTTTTGCAGCACTTTTCAGATGAATGTGCTATAAAGGAAATTTAAAAAAGATTTCCTCGTTTAGTTTATAAAATGCAAAATATGCATCAATGCAGACAATAAAGAAAAAAACCCACAAAAATAGGACAGCTGCTTTTTTGGTGTTTAGTATAATAAATGATCTCTAAGTAACTTTAACAACTCTAAATATTAGCAGGCTTTAAATCCTTCCTCTTTGTGTCTCTTCCTTTAAGGCTGCCTCTCTTTTTTATCTTTGACACTCTTTACACTCCATCATTAACCTCCCACACTACCAGTGGGTGCCTTGTAGAGTTCTCGGTGTAATTATAGTAATAAAGTCTGGCTAATATCTGGGCGCCACACATTCAAAATCACACAAATGTCCCACACGCTACATACATGAGATCCAAGAGTTGTTCACACATCCAGGGTTGTTAAGGAGATAGTTGAGGACTAAGATGTGTTCAGTTCGTTTATACACAGACTATTGTTTAAAAAAATGGTCCTTTTTAACCATTTCACCTTCACACCAAGACAAAAGCAATGATTTGTTTTTATTTTTTTGGCTTTTTTAAAATTTGGGGCACTTATGTCAGTTAATAACAATAAAAGGTCGTTTTTTCAAACATCCCCGTATTTTAAGATCACTTTGTTTAGTTTAGTATGGTTACAGCACATTTCACAAAGCTCAGGGCTAAAGTATGCTGTACCAAGCAGTTAAAAGGTTAATGCTGAGACTATTTGCAAAGGATGGGAATGAATGTCACATAAGTGAAAATGTGATTAATATTTTTGAAGTTCTAATTAAATTGGGGGCATTGAGTCTTTTGGGAACTGTTAAAATGTGACACACAAGCCAAGTTAAACCAGGGCAGCTTTAAATATGTTTTGATTAGAACACAATCCTGCTGGGTCAGTGCTGCATGGTTAAAATGACAGAATATTCTAAAGTAACAAGATAAAAGTAAAGGGGAATCCATCCATCCATTTTCTGTAGCCGCTTAATCCTCCACAGAGGGTCGCGGGGGAGCTGGTGCCTATCTCCAGCGGTCAAGGGGCGAGAGGCGGGGGACACCCTGGACAGGTCGCCAGTCCATCGCAGGGTCACACAGAGAAGAACGAGACAAACAACCGCACACCCACTCACACCTAAGGACAATTTACCAGCCCAATTAGCCTGACAGTCATGTCTTTGGACTGCGGGTGGAAACCGGAGTACCCGGAGGAAACCCACGCACGCACGGGGAGAACATGCAAACTCCACGCAGAGAGGCCGCAGAGCCGGGACGCGAACCCACGACCTCCTTGCTGCGAGGCAACAGTGCTAACCAACTGCGCCACCATGCAGCCGTAAAGGGGAATATCTATGAAAAATGCACTTTATTTTGGTGTATAAACCACATAAGATGTGTTTCCTCTGCCTCAGAGCGGTAGTCGCCGATACCGAGTACCGATACTTCTACAACACAAAAAAATGCAACAAATTGGAATACAGGTTTTATTTTTTCTTCTCTGCTTTTTACAACAAATAACTGAGTTAGATAAAAAAAATAAAATATATTAAAAAATACTCTTTAATCACAGAAAAAGGTTATTTTTCATCTTATATTTTAGTTTTGTGATCATTTTTATTAATATATATATATATATATATATATATATATATATATATATATATA